>JAVHNF010023799.1:7496-17806 GCA_034783455.1 Micropsitta finschii | reverse complement strand
GGGACTTTTCTGGGCATTTCTAAAGCGGGACCTTCCGGGGACAAGCTACCACGTACAAACAGTACTTTTCTGTCTTTGTGTGTTTCACCACAAGACCATTATGTAGTGTCACTGACACAATATAATTACAGGAAAATGAGTCAGTGATAGTGGCTTTCAATCTGAGTAAAATTAAATTAAATTAAGTTAATTAAACATAAATGTTACTAAGTAATATGCTTTTAATGAACTAAAAAAAATAAAAAAATTAAAACTTACAGTAATGATCCAGCTCTAAAGTATTAAAAACTGAGGCTGCTCGTATCTATTCATCTGTTTTGAGCTATCACTCAAAAAAACCCAAATAATTCCAGTAATGTCAAGATCTACTAATAACACAGAGTCTTTTATTTGTCTCCAGTCAAGGATGACCTAAAGTCCTTTTAAACTTCTGCCTCTGCAGCCAGTCAGTTCCATTGCCTTCTCAGGCTGGAGGCAGAGAACGGTTCTGCTATCTCATTTAGAATTCAGCACCAAAAGGCAGAAGAGATAGGACAACACCTGCATGGACAATGCCAATGTTTTTTGGGAACCTGAATTTTAACTGTCTGTACTGCAAAGGTGTAGAATAGGTAACAGAAGCTTCTTCTGACCTTCCTACATACCAGATACCAACCGGCTTCAAACGAGAAAATTTTAAGTGGCATGTTTCCTTGAAAGAAATTGAAAAAAATAAGAGAAAATATCAAGGTATATAGAAATTAGTAAGATAATGAGTAGTATTAGTCCTACAAAAAAAACTGTTATTGCTGATTTTAAGTAATATACCACCACTTATAAAGAACAGGTTCAGTATAACAATAACTTGCAAGGCATAGAATTAGCCAAAAATACATGTAAATGGCTTGTCATTATCATGAAAGAAACTTCTCTAAAAAATAAGTAAGTTCCTCTCCACTGCATGACAAAATACAGGTGTAATGCCTAGTTGATAAGTTAGATCAATCTTTCATCTTCAAGCTAAACTATAACCTATGTTCTGGAAAAAGCAGAATTGCCTTTTAAATGTATATCTGCTGGCTAAACTGGCCTGTAACAAATTAAGCACTTAATAAATTTATTTTCTTTAATGACCATAAAAGAGAAAACCCAGCTGTATGAATTCAGAACTTGTTGGCAACACCAGGAATTATACTGATTTCATTCTGACTGACAGGCTTTGTAGAAGTGTGTAGAATAAAACCAACTTAGGAACTTCCTGCTGAGATATATCATTTAACAAAACATTAAGTGGCAAGGAACAAAATTGTTCAGCATGAAAACTTCAGAACTAGCTAAGACAAGTTTAGGACAGAATTTAGTCATGGGGTGAAAGTGGAAAGATATTGTTACTCACTAATTGATTTTTTTCTGCATTAAATATAAATGAATGATCCAGTTGCTGTTGCAAATATAGCTCATCGACATAAGAAATTACTAAATTTATATTCTCCTAGACAATATTTTATTGAAATGGAGGCTGAAGTTACCGATCTGAAATGTCTTAATATACTGTCAGAGTTATTGTATTTCTCAAAAAGGTCAACCAGAAAGAAGTTCAGCCACTGTGCTACAAAGCAGATTACTTTGCCCATTTTCAGAAATGACAGTGGTGAAGAAGGTAGAACTACAGGCAGCATAGCCAGTGGAAACAGGCAAAAGAGGGAACAGGTATGGAGAGCATTGCCTTAAAAAAAGCAGCCTTCAAAAAATTTGCTCATTGACTAATTTTGCTCAGTGTTTTCGAATTTGTATTATTTCATTGAGTTCTTTAGCACAAAAATGTGACCAAATTAAGAAACTGGTTAACATCACAAAGCAGGGAGGATAATCTGTTTGAAAGCCAACTGGAGTAATGCCTGGGAAAAAACAGATGACTTTCAAACATGAAGAAACAGAAATTTAATGGTAAAATAAAGTACAAGGTCCTGAGCTGAAGAAATTACAGGAATTTCTAGTTCTAAGTACATCAGCTACAACTGAAGGAGAGAGAAACGTAAACACAGCAAAATCAATAATCAGCAAAGAATCTATGATATGAAAAACATTAAAATGTTTCAGTCTAGCTGAAATTGAAACTAGGTAAATATAAAATAGAAAGTTGAACTAGGTAAATACAAATGTGATGTGTGCATCACTATGTGATGCATAATTTAAAATACAGCTTTCACCACACGTATTTAGATACAAGGAACTCAGACTAGAACAAATGGAGAGAATTAGTACTGGCATGGTCTGAGCAATGACTAGCTCATCATATGAGGGGAGGTAAAATGAAATTAGCTTGTTTTCAGACAAGTAAATCAAAGAACAGGAGGAACTTGTAAGCAAAAGAGGAAACAGGATGCTTTAATTTAGAGTATAAAAAAACAGGTAATAGGATGAAAACTTATTGAGATATCAGAAAAAATCTAGTTTCTAGCTTGTCAGGTAGTGAAATATGTAGCAGCCTTTTTAGAGGCTTTTCATTGATCATTATCTTATCATCCTTCAGTTTTGATTAAGTTAAATCCAATTAACTTGCACTACTATTATTAAATTATAGAAAACTGTGGGCTTACTGAAATCAAGAGGAAATCAGCTGTATTGGTAGAAGTCATTGTTTTCTTGTTTGCCATTAGTCAGCCTGGAAAGCAGGATGGCATGAGTCTTAAGAGTTGTGCTAGAAAGAACCTCTGAAACTTCAGCTTCCAGGTAATCTCATTCCCTAGGGTAACTGGCTTGATGCCATTTATATTAAGTTGCTCATAGCAGGTTTATTTTCATATGCAAAATTTCAAATGTGTTTTCCCAGTTGCAATTATTAAAAACCTGAAGAAAAAAAACAAAACAAAACAAAATCAGATTATGCATAGAAAGCCAGTGAAAGCAGATAGCCATTTATGGAGGCAAAGGGGTAAAAAAATGAGGAGCAGTATTTACTTGTATAATAGTTCCCCAAGTGACAAAATTTATATGGAGAAACTACTTCACCATGCAGCTCAGAGGAATCAACAAAGATTGGACTGCATGTACAGTGAGATCTGAGCACTACAGCTCAGGGTGTGCATGGCAACTTCTCCTTGTTTCCTTAAATGAAGTGCTTTTTCCTGTACGAAGAGCCTAGTCTGCTCAAATTAGTCCCATGTGCAAGAACAGACATTACCTGGGAGAGAGCTTTAAAAAATCATCCTTCCCACTTGCATTTTATCTACTTGTCATATAATTTCATAGTCATTTGCTAGCCATATCAATTGAGATGGTTTTTCTTGGCTACATATATCTATTTTGTATCCTTAGATCAATCTTACTATTATATTACTATTCTTGCATTATTATTATATTTCAATATTTGACTTCATTATTAGTGAAAAGCAACTTGAACAATCTAAATTGTTATGACTATTTTCCTTTTTACTAAACAAACCATATCACACCTCATTCAGTTGAATGGGTTAATGTCTATGTACCAACATAAATACAATAATAATTTAGAGTAAGCAAATTTTTAAGCCTAAACTCTCCTTTACATAATTCCACAATTCTAGATTAGGATCTAGATTAGGATCATTGCTGCACAATGCTGAAGAACATACACATTCTGCCTAAAAGTGTTCTCGTATATTAGAGTTTGTCATAAACACTAAAGCTATTACATCAATTTTTAACTGCCACCTAGGGCCACCATTAGTGGTGACAGAAAAAGAAACAGTGGTACAGCAGTAGTTACTGGAACAAATTCATTTTACTCATTTGACAGGTGCACCTGTGACATTCAGAAAGAATTATAGCAGCTAGGCTTAAGGTGCAGCTTGTGAATATAATTCTCTATGAAAGGCATTATCAGGCATAGCCTTTTGACGAATCAGAGGTTTAGCATAGGTTTCTATCGGTTCTTGTACTTACCAGACAGAAACAAGAACGCTGGAAAATCATTGCTGCTTCATTGCACTTTCACAAATAGAACAACCCTGTGAAGTAAAAAGCAAAAAGATCCTGGACAAAGAACACCTTTACCTGCATTAAGTGCTTCTAAGCATCTATCAGGGAAATAGCATGTAAATGCAAATATTGCAATGCAGTATGAAGAATTTACAATACTCTTATGATCCACTTGCAGACAGTAGAAAAAAATAATAGTGACATAAATTTAAAAGTGTGAAAAATGTGTAAAGCCTGAAGACTTTTTCCTTTTTTTACACTCTCCTAGGATCAAATGCAGTATTCAGATGAGGTGTTCAGAAAGGTCTTGGAAGAAGCAGAACAAGGGATAGCATGCAGAACACCAAAACTGTATTTAGAAATATAATCACTGACATAGGAATTCTTAAATGGCAATATGGTATATCTGAACTTGCTAAAGTGATGTGGAGCACTGATAAACTGAAAGGGGCTCAGTGAGAAGCCAATGAGCACTGTGAATTCATACAGCTGTTCAGCTACTGCACTCACGCCCTCATTTACAATTCTTACCTCCAAAAAGGCATAAATGGAAATTTTATCCATCCTGAAATCATGTAGTGACACTTCATTGAAAAGAACTATTAAATTTAGATAGGCTAAATAATAAGGAGCATAGGCTCAAAGAACAGTTTTTGCAGGTAAGCATGATTGCCTTAGGATGTGCAAAAACATTTGATGGAGAAAACATTCAAGAAATAATAGTTTTGAATCTAGTGAGCATTTAACTTATTTCAATATCTTAAAAAGTTGATTCATATAAACTTGGATAGTGATGTTATACGAATTAAAAATAACTAAAAGACCATGACAAATAGGAATGATGAAATGTATCAAGCTGTGATAGCTCAGCCGTAGTGTCACTGAGAAGATTAGAAAGATTATTTGAAAGATTATAAGAATATTTGAAAGATACAAATATTACAACCATCAAAGGGAGATGTAGTTGGTAACAATGGAATATTTATAGCAGCGCAACATCACTTGAACAAATCAGTGTTCTACCTGAGTTCTGAGTAGCGTACAGACAATCCAGAACTTCCCGGAACAGGCCCATCAGCTTGAACTGACATCTATATCTGCGCCAGAGTCACAGAAGAATATGCTTTAGAGGACCTCAAACAGTCCTGACCTCTAATGCAGAGGATATAAAACCAGGTTGGTTTGATCATTACTGCATCTTAATGAAATTCCTACATCATTTTGGCAACTGAGAAAGAGAATAAAGTTGGTCATGAAAGGTTGCTGATCATAATAAAAAAAAATAAAAAAAAGGTCTTATAGGAGTAGTGTACAAATTGAAGCAAAAGTCACCATTTGACAAGCAGCTAAGATTAAGTGAGACCCTTAATCATCCTTAATGTCTAGACTGCTCCACATCCAGTGCCTGTACATGGGGCAACAACACTTATGTGTTCATAGATACACTATGGTTGTATATTTTTTGTGATGCTTTGCTGGTGAAAAAACACAGAGTATTTCTTAACAGTGATCAGATTCCATATTCACCTCTGGAAAATTGCTGTAAAACCTAATCACACCACCAAGAACCAACAACAAATTAGATTAATTTAACTCAGCAACTTTGTACTTCTCCAGGCAGAAATGACAACTCAAAAATCAAAGAATATAATTTCCCCAAGTCGTCTTTTTTTTTAATTATTATGGATAACACATATTTTTTCCAGCTTTTGTCTCTCATGAAACAGAGCTCTCTACATAACAGGAAAACTTTAAAAACTTTTGCATTTATTTCAGTTTAGATAAACACACTGAATTTTAAATCATTTCTAAAAAAAATTATCCAAACTTTTGAAGGCTGGATTTAGATTTCGCTCGCACTGTTTGAACCTTGCATTACACCTAGTGAATTCAGTAGCACTACTCCTGACTCCGGCAGGAATAAATGAAATTCAGACTGCTGAAGTCTGCAAATGGGAATAGATTTAATACAAGAACTGCTTGTCTTTCAAGATTCTCAACACTTCTGCTCCAACTGGAAATTTCTCAACAGTAGCATCTCTCAAGGTATCCTGGCACTTCCAGTGTTGGCCAGCTCCCAAAAATTCAAGGGCTATAAAAATACTAAAGGTAAAATGCATCAAAACATTTCAGAGTCTCAATAAAGTTTGTATCACTTTTAGATAGTGGGCCATTTTTGCAAGAACACCTACAAATCAGGGTGAACAGAGCTGTTCAATTACCGACTGATTCTCTGGGACTAATTTTAGTCTTGTAATCAAGTTTCCCTTCAGTCTATGGCTGAGTGCAAAATAATGCTTCAAGATACATAGTGACTCTAGGACCAGAGTTTAGTTTCTTGCTTTCAAAAGTGCTTTTATGAAATGGAGAAATGAAAGGTACTAAAATAAAATCATTTTATATTCTTTAAATCTGTCCACTTACATTATGTTGAGGACTTAACCACTCCTTCATATAATGTCTAAGAGATGAGAGCAAGAAAGAGTTCCTGTTGTGCATCACAGAACTCTGAAGAAGTTAGTTGTGTTATATTTCTTAGCAGAGATTCATAGTTAGATTCCTGTCAAGTATTTGTGTAAAAGATAGAACATCAGCTTTTGATAATCAACCAAATTTTTGCATACAATTTTTTCTAGCCAGTTATCTAGTAAGTAGATAAAGTTTTCTGTTGAGCAATGTATTTTAATCCCATTAGCATTTTCAATGTAAAAGTAGATTGCTATAACTGGAGAAGCAAAAGAGAGAAAACTGTTTTCACCATTTGTATGAAATTCATTATTAACTAATTCATTTTCACTGGCTTTCTCTGTGTGCTTTCCCTTCCTCATGTCTGTCTCTGAATTATGAAATCTGGCCCACACTTTAATGATTCAGAATCATGTTTGCAGAAGAAGTATCTATCTTAACAGTGAAAACAGCTTGAATAAATACCTATTCTCTCTTTTACATATATGGAGACAAGAACTACAGAATTTGTTCCACTACCTTAAATCACAGGTCTAAAGCTTCTTCCAAGCCAAGTTTTGTTTTGCTTGCCCTTTTATTCCTGCTGGACACTTCCACCTCCTTTTGATTCATTGCTGAAGATCATCTGACCACAGAGCTATAGTCAGTTCAAGGCTGAAAAAAAACTGTAGTAATAATAACAGTAATGATAACGAAATAACAAAATAACAAAATAAAAAAATAACAATAATAAATAATTAATGTATCTATATATTCCAACCATCAACCATAAAATGCAACACAAAATATAAAAAAAAAAAAAAAATTAAACATTTTTTCCTCTTAAATTAACTAGAAAATATTCTTTCATACCCTGCCTTTTTTAAGAAATTATTTAATGAAGAGAAAAATATCATTCACTCAGACTTTTGTCTAGGTCTAGAAGAAACAAAACAGAAAGAGATGCACTTTCACCCTGCACTAGGGACCTACCATTCCTCATTCTCACCCCCAGAATTCAGATTCTAGGTCTGGTCTCTGACTATAGGATTGCAAGCTTTTCTCCAAATCCAGGATGGTAAGAAAACTAATATTACACAGGAAAAAGAAATACAGTATGTAATAGCATACAGAAAAAGCCATAAGAAAAAACAATATATACCACACACACTATCACTATTATACTACTTGGCTCCCTAGTGGTATCTCTCTTGTCATCACAAGCATCATGTCTTCTACTGCACAGAAAGGAAGCCCTTAAAATCCATTTGCCAAAAACATTCTTCCATGAGCTTTGTAGCAACTGATGTTTGTAAGCCTTAGTTTCAGAGAGAAAAGCTAACTAAGGGTTGTTAGCCAAAGGTTACAGAAAACAAAGTGGATTTCAACATGCAGAATGGTCAGTAGACTGTCTTGTTCGGGGCTGCAGAATTGGATCTGGACTTTGCTGGCTTTTATATTGTTGTTTGGTTTTTCAGTTTTGGTTTGTTTTTTTTTTTACCTAAGAAACAGGTGCTGAAATCTGCTCAATAAGAATTAAAACAAAACAAAAAGTTTCTGCCATTCCAATTCCAGAAATTTCATTCTCTTGGCCTCTGATGCAAGAGGGTGTACAAAATCTTCAATTATTTTGAGACAGCAAAATAAATGGATTCAAGTGCAACAATTCAGCTGGCATAAAGCTGCCATGAATATTCTGTGTAAAACCTCTTTGCCTGCGCTTCTTGTTATAATTGAGGAAAATGTTTAAATATTTTCTTTATCAAAACAGGTACTTGTTTTGGATGAATGAACAAATGGAATTTTCCCTGTATTTATTTTTTTTAAAAAAACATCTGTTCCTCTGTCCCAATCCTTTTTCTGCTTTCCAGCCCAACAAAATAATAGAAAGAGACTGACTATTCCAATTGGCACATTCGGAGTGTTCACAAATTTTCATGAGAGGAGACATCTCAAGCACTGGACTAAACTTTCAGGTTCCAAGTATAATTTAGAACCATTTATCTAAATTCAAGCATCTCCAGATGGAAATTAAACCTCTGTTTTATTTCCCGGATGCTCACAGTGGAAATTATTTTCCTTCTGAAGCTAGCTTGTGGTGGTATCTGTGTCAAGCCACCTTCTCTGTTTCAGTTTTTCCATTAAGTTTTCCATTTTCTCATTAAGAAAATGAAATAGTGAAGTCATCTACTTCTAGAGCTAGAGTAATTTTTCCATTGTCAACTCTCAATCTCCATTCTTCAGTTGTTCCTGGCATGCTGTCATCTCTTATCTTTTAAGAAAGCTATGCTGATTTCTCACTCCCTGTGACAAACTCAAGCTCCTCAGCACCTCTCATACAGCTCAGATCCTGCCTATATTTCATCTCGATTTTTTCATGCCATAAGACTCAAGCCACACACTAGCAGTTATCTCATAGTATTAATTCTTTGCCATGTGATTCTTTCTTTTAAGCCTTGTAGACCTGTCAAACCCTCTGGGAAGCCTAAATATAGCCTACAGCAATCTGGTGTGAGGACACCCGGAGGATGCATGGGATCACTGACGAACACCTTATTCCAAGCCTGCAGAGCAATTAACATTAAACAGCATCAAAGACAACAGGTTAAAATAAGAAATGTTATTCCACTGCAGAGAAAGGTCTAACTATTGCAGCAAACTTTCAACCTATTCCTTCCCCCAAATCAGACCCAAGTATCCCTTTCCCTTCACTAATATTTCCCTTTGAAGAACATTTTGGAAGGAGCAGAAACATTTTGGAAGTCTCTACTTTTTCTAAAAGAGTTTGCATTCTGTTCCTGGTGCTGGCACAGTCTAGGCCCAGAGAATGTCTGTTCCAGCATTTTCAGTCCTTCATTTATTCAATTTATTTCACTAATTTCTCCTTTCTGGAGGTGTGACCTCATAAAGGCTTGAGTACATCTTCCACTCTCTCCATGGGTCATTAGTGCTTCTGCAGCCAGGAGACAGACAATACAGTTAAAAGAGGAGACAAAGTGAAACCACATGGTTTTGAGGGCAAGGGGGATATTTTATCACCTTATCTCCAGTTTGATTCCATTAGAGAGAGCACAGGCATAAGCCTTGTGTCAGTCTCCTTTTAAAGCAAAAGCAACATTTCTACACCTGTGAAAACTTCACAGTTCAATCATAGGCAAGGGTTTCACATTTATCTTACTGCTTCAGGTAAGCAATGCTTGCTAAAGCTCCTCTGATTTTAAAGCTCCAGTGAGGAGAACTGCCTGGCTGCTTCATTAGGCTAAACTGACAATGGAGGGATGAATGAAAAGTCGCATGCCAATTATGGATTTAAACATAAACAACAGTCAACAAGCATTGCTTGTACACAGAAAAATCACATTACAACACTGATATTTGTTACATGAACTGACTGGAGATACCAGGATACTCCCTGCCATAATGGGAAACGCCACTCTCCATCCCAGAGCAATATTTCCCAATACCCTCTGGCAGTAAAACTTCAGTTTAAAGGACAACAGATTCCAGGCTGCTTTCCTAACCATGAGAACAGGGTGGTGATGTCCCTAACTCCAAAGTGATTGCTTCAGCTCTATAAAAGTGTCTCAATATTGTATGTGTCTTACTTAAAGCCCTAGGTGAAGAATCTATTATTTTTAGCTCCCACAGTCACAGAAAAGGCTCATAAAGTAAATTTTATCGGCTTCTATTTTTAAAAGATTTTTTTTTTTTTTTTAAATAAAACAGAAGTTATGGTTCCAAAGAATGTCAGAATTTAGACAGCTCTTGAGCACTTCCAGCTGGCAATACTAATGCTACTCTCTCTTTATTCAGCCGAATTTATTAACATTAGCTGCAAGTGGTCCATTTGTTTGCAGTTTTGTAGCTTTGTTATGGGTAGGGCTGGGGGAGTAATCTCTAGGTATCCTGCTCATTTTCATCTACAC
>JAVHNF010023792.1:0-15622 GCA_034783455.1 Micropsitta finschii | reverse complement strand
GCTGAGGGCGCACTCAATCCCACTGTCCATGTCACCAGCAAAGATGTTGAACAAGACCGGTCCCAACACCGATCCCTAAGGGACATCACTCATTACTGGTCTCCAGCTGGACATGGAGCCGTTGACCCCAACTCTTCGCATGCAGCCATCTAGCCAGTTATTTATCCACCGAGTTTTCCACCCATCAAATTGCTGTCTCTCCAATTTAGAGACAAGTTTTATTGTGGAGTTTGCTGTTAGTTAAAAAGCAAGCTGTGACATAAACTCCAGGTAAGACTCTGGAAAGCAGGGGACTGAAAACAAGCCTTAACATGGAACTGAGGACAGGGAACTGGAAAGGAAGAGTAGCATCTCCTAATGGGAATACACGATCAGAACTTGCATGAGGAAATAGAAGGGCAAAGGACAGCTTGGAAAGGATCAAGCAGAAAAGATCAGCTTTATCACTAGAGAGCTTCCAGTGTGGTTTGAATCCCAGGATTCTTAGTGTCTCTTCATTCATCAGCTCTCAGAAGTATATTGTGTTCTGACACAATATAAAGCATTACAGTTCAAATGGGGCTTTTTCCCAAAACCACTGATCCGACTACTTTCTTCTTTTCAAAGTACCCAAAGTAGTAAGAGTTGGAGAGGCTTTGGGGAGATACTTGGTGGCAGATTTGAATGCTAGGGGGAAAAGGGGCTTTTGGCAATTGCTAATTCTTTGTGCTCTCTGTGGCAGGCAGGTACATTAGCTTCGTTCCTGCTCCTTTTTCTTCTCCTGTGAAACCTGAATACAAGGAACAAGCTTGTGTGGGTTGCTAAGCACTGTCTGTAAGATAATCAAAAGGAAAACAGAGCTGGGCCATAGACCAAAAACATTGCTTCAAGTGCCCTACAAGGGCTGTAGAAAGAGCTCTGACTCTGCTGCAGGTTGGAATTTCCTGCTCCCTGAATACCACTAATCCAGGATCTCAGAGCAACATGATTGGGAATGACTTAGAGGATTTTCAGAGTTTAACAGTAGCTGTAAGTACCCATTCACTCTTTTAAATGGATTGATGTTGAAAGCCCAAGCAATTCACAGACATTGTAGCTCTAGTTGTTCTGGAATTATATTTACTATTTAGGGGCCTGCAGTGCAACAAGAAGAGGAAGGTAGTCATGTTTTGTCTTATATAACATGCAGTGTATTGTGCTAAGGCATAACAGGGGCAGGTCCTGGACTGTAATGGGGTTTCTTCAATGGATGATGCTGTTTGGTACTTTACTGGAGGCTTTACTGCTGCGTGAACCTCTCTTGGCTGTGAGAAGAAGGAAAATGCTGTCGAGTCTTCCTCATGTGGTTAAGAAGTTGTCTGTTCTTTGCTTCTGCCCGTCATCTACCTTTAAAGCAGAGCTGGTGACATGAATGAGTATATAAGCCTCATCTCTTTCAAAATGAGAGTGAGAAACTGAATTTAAGCCTTCCTTCATCAGCAGTTAACATACAGCTGTTTGAGTCTGTACTAGAGAACTTAGCATGAAGCTAAGGCAGCTGGTTCCCTGCCTTCTGCAGCAGGAGAGAGCATGGGTGTTTGACAAGCGAGAGTGCTAGAATCTCAAAGGGCCACCATTGAGTCTTCTCTGAGTGTTTGCCCATGGCCATAAGGACAGAATTGGGTTGAAATGCAGTGTAGCAGAATGCCCTCTAGTCATGTGTCCCTTCCTCCTCTGTTTGTTGAAGTCAGATGTCTATATTTGGCACATCCTAGGCTGTTGTCATGGAAATAGTTGTATTGACACATCCATAGCAGAGCAACTTTGTTCTGTATGGGAGGGTTGGAAGGATGATGGGTGAGGAAGGAAGAGGCCTGTTCTCAGCTTTCAGGGGTTCATAATATTTGCTCTTCAGTTTCTTAGCTCCAGTTGGGAGGCATACAGATGTTGGATCAGTTCTTTTGAGCCAGTATTGAAAGAATTAAGTAGAACAATACCCAACATTTGGACTTTAACACAGAGCATTACCAAACATCACACAGGATAGGATCTGCAGTTACAATAGCTGCCTCCAGCGTAGCTAGTATGCTGCTGATTAGCACCACTACAGAGCAGTAACCTCACTGCTCAGTCCTTTTTACCCTTTATTTCTGGTTTATGTGAGATCTTGCATGTTCTTATGAAGAGAAGGTGTATTTACTGTTCTGTAAGTGTCCGGAAAAAGCACTTACAACACTTGCCCTTTGAGCTCTCCATTTGAGCACCGTAGCTGGAAACCTCAGGGACTGTGGCCAGATAGCTCCTGCTGAACACATGGCAAAGAGTAATATTTGAAGAGTTAATGAAGGTGAACTCAGGGCGTAGAAGTTACTAATGTTGGCATGTTTCACGCCTGGTGTGCTGTCTGCTGCTGCCAGGCCACCCGGCACTCCCCCCGAGGACAGGCCATCAGCTGTGGGAAAGGGAAGGAATAGAAGAATCAATGTTGGATCTATTTGCCTCATGTCAGTATTTTCACAGCCTGTTGCTACAGGGAGCTTCTCAGCTTCGTGCCAAGAAGAGTCAGAAGATAAGTCACTTCAGAAGCAGTGAGGGAAGCTGCATCCTGCCTCTCAGAACTGAGCTCTGCAGGGTTCTTTCCTTTTGTGCCTAGATCTGGGGGAGGAGTTCCTCCCCCTTCCTGTGCATCTCGAATGTGGTGGGAGCGTATTTCAGTGCTTTTAATCAGGTATTTGGTTTTGGGCTTCTTTGGTGGTGGTGGTTTCGGTTGGATTTTTTTGCCCTCTGTTAAACATGCACATAGAGGCTGGTGCATGCTTAGTAAAAGCCACACTGTTTCTAGTAAAAAGTTGGTTTTTTAGTAAAAGCCACACTGTTTCTAATGCAGTCTGTTTATCATGATCCAAAAATCATCACACTCAGGCTGCAGGTAAAGGTGGCCTTTTCTTGGTTCCATGTCAGAAATCTTCGCTTATCACAATGACCACTGAAGATGGGACAGAATGCAAGTAATGGTAGCTCCTCTCTCAGCATGACAACTGTCTCATCCACTCCAGATCCCACTGCAGGAAGGTAGGGCAGGGCTTAGGCAGAGTACACCCCTGCTGGGCTCCCAGCTGCTTCCAAGTGCTTTAATGGACTTCATCTTTTCAGATTTCAGGAGTGGTTATTCATTAATCAGCTCTCCAGATTCTGTCATGTAGGAGCAATCCATGTTAGGGTGGTCTAAAAGGATTTAAATCTAAAGGATATAGGATTTAAAAATGCCCAAAAAGGCATTTGCTATTAGAGCTTCCCAAACCCTAAGTTTTCAGATTTTCTGTATTTGATTAAAAATCCCCAAACCCAGCAACGATAACAACAAAAAGCAAAGCAGCTCTATTGTGTTTCTTGCGTTTTTGATGCAGTAGTCTGTTTCGTGGTGCTTTTATTGCATATGTCTTTGTGAATGCATGAAAGGAACCACAGTGCATAGGCA
Organism: Micropsitta finschii; assembly: GCA_034783455.1. Classification (NCBI taxonomy): domain Eukaryota; kingdom Metazoa; phylum Chordata; class Aves; order Psittaciformes; family Psittacidae; genus Micropsitta; species Micropsitta finschii. The sequence goes on along the minus strand of JAVHNF010023792.1, from coordinate 12,186 downwards.
TTTGCAAGATTAAGACCATCATCTAAATTTTTTAACTGCTTATATCTCTTCTGCCTAAGAAAGCTTTTACTTCTTTTGGGCTTCTGTGGCCCTAGCACAAACTGGCCCCCCTGTAAATACTGGCAGATCAGGATTACTGAACCCATACTGTTGCTGGTGTTCAAAAAAGAAGCATCAACAGCAGCAACCTGGAATGCACTGTTTATCTTTGATAAAGCCAAATGTTGAAAACATGGCCTTTAACTGTCATGAAAAGTGAAATGAAAGATGGTCGATATTCATTATTCAATGCCATTATCTATTTATTATTAGATGCCATCTATTAAATAAAGTGCATCTTAATTTCTCCTCCTTTCTAGGAAGATCTTTCTCTTGATTAGTGATCACACATCTATATTTCTGCCCTGGGCACAGCTGATGAGCCTTGGATGGCTTTTATCTGCAGGATGTGGTTAGGGTTGAAAACTGGAATCAACAAAACACAAAGTATAGTCAGAACAAGTTCCTAGGTGGTTTTTCATGTTAGAACTGGGGAAGACCTTAAGAAGAAATATTTTCTTTTAAGAAGCCATTTTTATATACAGCAAAGGGGTTTTTACTGATATTCCTATATTTATGAAGTAATCTTTCCAGATCAAGGAACCTCACCCAGAGAGGGAGTTCTGGCTGCTGTCAGTTCATCTCTGGTGAATTTTAGGTATCTCACAGTGGCAATATAGAGCACTCATGTTTTCTTTTTTGATTGGGACCACCTCTGAGGCAAGTGATGAATGACTGTTTGTACGCTCACAGTTTTGGTAGCATGGCAGAAAAAGTGCAGAAGTGACTGGGAGTTTGGGTATATGTTCTGCTGAGCTGGTACTTTTTGTAAAGATAACAGAGATACAGAACTGCTCTCTTTATCTGGCTTCCTTTGGTGGAAGTAGATAGAAATCTCTCCTTGTGCTGCAGTGGAAAATTTGATACAGTGCAGAAGCAGAAAACACCAAGTGCAAAAATGTCATCATCCTTACTGCAGGATGCCAACTTGGTTAATAGAGAAGTCTAACTGTAATTTAGCTGCGTGACACACGAGATATTTTGCCTGGCCAAAACCTTTCTAGTTACACATTGCAGCTCTCACTGGTTTCAACACAGTGTTTTTACCCTGTTACCTGATGTATCCAGTTTGCTCCATGGCTGCAGTTATGGTAGGCACCTTGAGTTGTTCAGAAACACTTTTATCAGCCAGTTTATGGGGAGGAGGCCTATTCAGCGGGAGCAATAAAAAGCTTTGCAGTGAGATTCAGAGTGGATCCAACCCTTGTTTTTTCCAGCTTTCAGAGTAACCTGTAACTATTGCTAGCTGATTTCAGTTAGCTTTTACTTTTCCAAAAGTGTGCCTGGAATTAAAATGTAAGCTTTCCAGTGTGTCTTATTCAGCTTGTATTGCCATGAACGATGGCAGACCTTCCTGCAAGAAAAAATATTGTGCAGATGAGAAGACGCTATCTTAAGGAAAGAGAAAGTTTCCAGAAGAGTTGCATAATATGAAGTGACATGGAAAATTAAAAGCTAATTTGCCTGACAGGTTAGCTCTGACTCACTAAATCTTCCTCTGCTCAACTCTTAACACTGTCTATAATAGTGATTTTCACATTAGGTGTCTCCACTGCCTTCAGAGATCCTCGTGCTCTGGAAGGTGATTCTGTGATTAGCTCTTCTTATTGCTGATTAAATTAGTTTTCCTCCTTCAGCAGCTGAATACAGATAAGTTGCAGTTGTGATACGACATAAGCTGGAAGTATCTCTTTTACCTGTTCTCACTTTCTTGTCTGTGCAGTAATACTGTGCCTGAAACTGTGCTAGTCTTTGACATTACAGTTTGAATCTAACTTTAATGGCTTTGCCTTAATGTAGACTTTCACAGACCTACATCCACATGAAGTAAAGTCTATTTAGTTGTTTGATGTATGGATCTCCTATTGCTGGTCTTCAAGGAAATACATTTGAGATTGGTGACTTGCTCTGTGGGCAGGTAATTAGGATGAGGTATCAGAAAAATGAATTAGCCACGTTTGAGCTCACAGAAATGAAGACTTTCTGTGGCATCAGCAGGAAATACCAGTGGTTTACAGTGGGCACTTCTCACTGTAATTATGATGCAAATAGGCCTGAGTTAATTGGTTGGGGGTAGAGGAAGATCTTAATTGGAATGCAAAAAACAGAGGCAAACATGCAGAAGAAAAGTTGCAAGTAGAGCACTTTGCAGCAGAGAGAAAAGTACTCTGCAATGTTAATCACACTGTGCCTGTACCATTGTTTGGGTCTGCATGCAGTGGAGAATTTCATAGTACACAGACTTAATGGTCAGTCAGCTTGTTTGCAGGTAATGCTGATTTATGACTTAAAGTAATCCTGCCTCTGCTTTGTGACAGTTGTTGCTTGCGAGACCAGATAAAGTAAGGACAAAGCAAGACAAGCATGAGATTTGTGTAATAGAGCATGGGTTTTCTGACCAAGATTAGAGTATCTCTCCATCAGCGGACCTTTCTGATGAACATATTGAACCTCAGGGTAAGAGTGGGAATGCTTGCTGTCAGGCTGGCATAGCTGATTGTATCCCCTTTTACAGATTCACAGGCAGAAGCATTTAACCTCTGGCATTGCTTATGCAGAAAGGAATTCAAGGAGTGGTAGATATCCGTATCATTCATATTGCTTGATGAGGCAATAAATACAGAAGCTAGCATTCAAAGCAGTAAATTCCTCTGGAGGACTCTGTTTATATTGGTGCTATTTCTTGATGTCAGAAGAAGACTAACTCATTTCTAAAATCATCCATTTACAGGTGGGATTATTGGAGGTTTATTAGCGATAGCAGGAAATAGAGCAATGCCCCAGGAATTCAGTTCTGCCCCTATGTCTCATATTCCTCTGCTGGACTTTCAATTTTGTGCATTCTCTCTCCAACAGCAGCAGAGACTGTGAGGTAGTGAAAAATAATGGGGTTTGTATTCGACTTCTGACAAGTGAAGGCTTTTAATGTTGTGTTTAATGTAATTTCCTCTAGATTTCCAATCAGCCCTTGCAAATCAGGGAATTACCTACTCGTTAGCTTTTCATGTTGGAACACTTGCCAGAGGAAGGACAAGCAGTCGGATTGGAGTCAGGAGCTGTCGGATGGATGACTCGCATGCACTTCAGCTAGATCACAAAGACCACCATTTACTATGGAAAGTCCTTTGGTATTTCCTGGCAGCTGGCCTTAGCTAGATAACTTAGAAACTCAGAGCATAGGAACTTGAGTGGAATGAAATTGGATTAATCTCAGCCCTCATCCCTGTTTAGCTCTGTGTTCTCAATCTGTGGTTTAGCAGTATTAGTTACTGTACATGCTGAGGCTAAGGCCTTGGTTATTCGTGTTGAAAGAGGTTGAAGACACTGTTATTTTCCATGCATGGGCTTCCAGAAGTTCTGTGTTGTCTGAAGACCAGTAACCAAAAGACTTCAGGTGCTCTCAGTAGGGTGGTGGATCTCTGTGTTAGGCTCAGTCTCCACTGGAAGGAGGTTCGGCCACTGTTAGTGGTTGTGTTGTGTGACCTTGGTTGGTGGGACATGTAAAGGCCCTGAAGTTTTTGTATCCTTTCCTGTGGTGCTTCTCATGACCTGAAGTAAAACTGTAATTTCTTAGTGGAGCCCATGTTTGGAGTGAAATCTGTTTCTTCTTCAATTAAGTACATACGGAATGTTCGGTTAAGAATATGGAATGCTTTGATTTTTGAGTATACTTACCACGTATGGATATCTTTTCTGAGAGACAAATAAACACCTATTTGTGTTCATACTCTTACTTTCTTTCATCCAGCAGGCTGCCCGGGCTTACCCCTGGGATGAGAAGGACATATAGAAAGTCCCTGTAAAGGGCATCCTGTTGTTCATAAATGGGAACCACAACTCCTGTTGCAAGTAGGATTTTTGTCTAACCAGTCTTTGGTGTCTCTTTTCACAGATGCCGACTGACCTGTTGAATAATTCCATGCAGTTTTGCTTTCAGAGGAACGGGAATGTTTAATGATAATGACTGTTACTCTAAATTCAGTTCCTTTGGTATCTTTAAAATCTTAGCTTGACAGCTAAAATGAAATACAGAGAAGGGCTATCATTCTTAAACCCATAGCAGTGATTAAAGAAGATGAAAGCATTTGCCTCCTAAGTCACTGGAGAGCTTTTTCCATTTTATTAATGTTTACTTCAGAAACAAAGGTGTACTTATCATAGAGCCATAGAATGATTGGGGTTGGCAAAGACCTGAAGATCATGTAGTTCCAACCCCCTGCTGGACAGGGATGCCTCACACTAGACCATGCTACCCAAGGCTCTGTCCAGCCTGTCCTTGAACACTGCCAGGGATGGAGCATTTATCACCTATTTGGGCAGCCTGCTCCAGTGTCTCACCACCCTCACTTACAGGAAGTGAGAAGTAAGGAGCTTCTTCCAGATATCCAGCCTGAGCTTCTCCTGTTTAAGTTTAAACCCATTACCCCTTGTCCTGTCACTACGGTCCCTGATGAAGTTTGTTCGTTTTCTGAGACTAATTTATGTTCTGAGTTCAGCCATACTGTTTTCCTTAGTGCTATGGAATTTGGTTATACTAACAATGAAAGAAAAATCCAGAGGGTTGATCTAGAGGCAGGCATAATTTATGGATGAAAGAAACCCAATGGGATATCTTATCACTCCAATTTTCAGTAATAGAAGGAAACTATTCAGCTCTTTTGTCCAGATGTTATGGCAGACAGATCCCCAGAACTTTGGCTGCAACAGTTGCAGAATATAGTTAATCACTTTGGCACCTGGGAAGCTAATTTACTACTTGGCTCCGATAAAATGAGAAGCCTGGGAATCTTCTGCAAAGTGTGTTTGGGAAGAAATAACTATAATGAAGTAAAAATCAGGTAGCTCAATGCCTGAACTAAATGAGTACTATTGAGAAAATGCTACAGACCAATTGCATTGTTCAGAGGATTCAGGAGGAGTATTATAAATCCAGGGCTCTTACATTGAGGAAACCTTATTCCTGCATACAAACCCCATGTAACCCAAGGTGACAAATGCTACTTCTGCTTTCCCCACTCCTTTGACCAACTGTTCACTGTGAAAGCACTGCATTTTTTGTTACATGTTGTTGTACTGTGACCTGTGAAGAGTAAGGGCACGAGAACATGAGAAGTTCAGGACCCAGTCTGTACATCGCAGAGGGAGCTTCTTTAAATTTAGAAATTGGCCAAGCTGTGTAAACTTTTCCTGCATTTTTGGTTATTTTGTAGGTTTGCTTGGATTGCACAAAAATTGTTCCAAGTTTTGTCCTGCTACCATCTGTTCTTGCCTCTGGTCAGCTTCATGGGGAGCAGTGAAATGTGCAGTTAGTTTCCACTTGTTCAGAACACATCAGCAAAGTAAGCTGAATGTTGTTTCTAAACTCAAATGTCTTTCAATAAAAAGACAGGATTGTCCTGATTGGATTTTATCTAAGAGCCTCTATCTTTATACCTCAGACATCTCTTAGTGCCATGTTTCAGGAGAGAGGACAATATCTTGCTGTCTTGAGTCAGTGACCAGTAGGCAATCACAACTAATTGGAAGAAGAAAGCACTACCCTTGATTTTAGGTTAATATACTACCTTAGTTGATTGCATTTTACAACCATAATGTGTAATGTAAAACTTCTGATATTTATCAGGGCATTATAGCATTACGACTGACCAAAATTAACAGGATCCTGACCCGAATTAAGATTTAGTGCTTGTAATTATGGGTTTACAGCAACACTGCAAAAAAAAAATGATTAAAAAAGGTACCTCTAATGTTTGAGGTGACAATGAAGATTTGGAATGTGATTCATCAGTTGAAGACATTGGTGGATTTCTTGGTGTGTAATACATATTGGGAATATTTCACCTTCCAATAGTTATATTAGGTCTGTAAAATTAACAGGAAGGGAGAATATTATCTCTTTAAAAGAATAGGTCTGATCAAATGTGCTTGCCAGAGCTTTCAGTAAGAATGATTCCTACTTTTAAGATCTTACTTCTCTTAATTTAATGTCACCCAATGCTTTAAATAAAGGAGCTACAAGGATACAGCTCTTAGAGGAAGAGCAAGAGCATGTTTTTTAGTTCTCTGGAGCTACTGTAGGGTCAGAGTTAGGTCTGGAACCATTTATGGAAGTGCTCAGTTGGGGCAGCTTTTCAGGTAGGTAAGAAAACTTTATTCATAGGCATGTTATGCAGAGCATGCTCACCTTGTCAGTCCTGTCCTCAGGAACAAGTGTCCACATTATGATAACCACAGATGGGGGTTTCTTGTTGTCAGCTTCTGGAGTAGGTTCATCAGTTCATTCCCAAGAGGTTCCTTCCTAAATAGAACTAAAGACCTGTGAGTTCCCGTGGACAGCTCAGACAGCCTCTGCCTTTGCTCTACCTGCTCCCCCTACAGATGATGAGCACTTCAAAGGACAGGCAGCCCACTAATGTTTCTCAAGTGCTTACTTCCCACCAGAGCTGAAGGCGCTATTTGGGGACATGCCTTCACTAACCTTGAAATGAAGTGATCACAGCAGGAATATGAACTAATTCCTTTTACTTCTTAGGGTGCTGTATGACTTCCCTGTGTCCACAGTTAGGCAGCAGCTTATTGTCTCTGTTTCCTGTCTTTTTTCTTTTCATCCATCTGCCCTCTTTCAGTTTTAGGTATTTAGGTATTGATTTGTGAAAGAGAAAGGGAGGAATCTCTGATAAAAGAAGTTGTCATGACCATTCCTTTTAAGAAAGGACAGAAAGAAAAGTACTGTGTAGCAGGAGTGTTTGCTGAAGAATAGACTGGTTGGTCGCAGAAACTATTAATGGTTTTATTGTGAAGCAGAATAAAGTTCTCAGTAGTCAGAGTTTAGACCCAGAGGAGTTGGCTGTAGCAATAGGCAACAGCAGCCCTGCTAGGAAGGTTTTGGATTAGATATTTGTTTGGGTTCTTTTTTTCGGAGATTTTTCTACATGAATAAATTCAGTTTGCATCATGGAGTGAGGAATATCTCTTTTTTTAACTGACCTCTTTTTGGCTTCTCAGCTTCTTTCACTGTCTAATAGCCAGAGACAAGCTTTATCTGAAATTCCCACAGTTCTTTGCCCCTTTCATTCTCCAGCCACCTAGAAACCACTTGCTATTTCTGGCTTAGTGCTGGGAAAATGTCATCTGGGGAATTTGAGAATAAGATTGTGCATTTCAAACTCATCTCGGAGTCACTAGAGCTGGATCATGAGCTATACCTGTGTATTGTCTGAAACTACCAAAATCCATTCTCATATCCCAGGTAACATGCATAGAGTGGAAGCAGTGTTGGCAATGCAGTATGTCCAAAATATCCTCAGATTTATGGCAGTTCTGCTTCAATTCTGGGATAGAATCAGACTTTTTTAATTATTACTTCAGTATCTGTAGATGCACTAGAATGCATGTTTCAGAAAACAATCAGCCATTGTAAGCTGGATTTTGATTCCTGCACTAATTCCTGAAGCCTTTAAGAATTGTGCCCAATCTCTTTAAATAGTGAGGGAGAAAATGATGTGGAGCTATTCTCTGCTGCATGTGTCATGTCCCTGTCACACCCTCCTTGATTTTGGTGAAGCAAAGAAGGGGGGAGGAGGCAGAATGGTATTTACAGCTATCTCTTATTTTCTGAGCATTCTGTAAACGCTTAATTAGGTTGCTTTGTGCCATCAGAACAAGTGCCTTTTTCCTACAGAAAGCTGGTTAGTCGATCATGTTAGAGCCTATTTGCCAAGACCAGTTCCTTGGCACATTTCAGATGCACTGAAGAAAAATACATTGTCTGATGAGTCTTTTGTTTAGTAGGCATGTTATTTAATGGTGGTGCCATTATATTTGGGGAGCAGCTTTTTACTACAGTATTTTCCATGAGATCATTATTTGCCTCCTTGAGTCACTTATCACTTTATTTTCTTTAGCATGTATGCTCCAGGCTCTTCTCTTTGACAGTTCCAATCTACAGTGTTGATCTGCAGCCAGAATGTTTCCATCCACTTCTGGGTGACTGATGGTTCTTCTAGAGAGTTTCTTGAGACAAGTGCATTTGAACCCCAGTTCAACGCTGCTTGTCTAAACCCAGGCATCTTCTGTGCCTTCTGCTCCAAGCTGGTCAGCAACTACAGTACAAATTTGTACTGCTGCTTCCTAGCATGTTTTCCTTTGGATTTACCAGATGAGGTGACTCTATAAGGTACATAACTAGATTTCATAACAATTTATATTGAGGTTTTAAGGTATTTTTATTACTCTGGAAATCACACACTGAATGTAGATCACAGGGAAGAAAATGGGTCAAAAATCTTACTGAAACAGTGAAGGTCCCCTGGTATTGTAGATATGCAGAACTGATAAATCCTATACACATTTAGTATACATCCCTATCATGGGATCTGCATCTCTCATCTGCAGAAAATGTGAGTAGATCTGAGTTTATAATTAGAAGCCCTAACCCTGTGCTGTCCATATCCAACACACTTGATGGCCTTAGGGGAAGTCTGTGTTGCACAAGGAATGTGCGTTTGTTGCCAAGTGTTACAAAACGTGGAGATGACAGCTCTGTTCCACAGAGCACAGGCTAGAAAGATGCACGGATACCTTTTACATGATGCTGAGATATTTTTTTTGAGCAAAAGACAGTACAGACTAGAAAATCCAGTGCTAAAGGTGGCTGAAGGGTTTTATTGTCTTAAATATAAACTTGTATCTTGCCTTAGGAAAGGGGGCAATTTTGGACTGTTTGGTTTTCTGGTGGCTTCTTTCTGTCTTGGTGACTTAGACTTTTTGCTAAACGGCACTGTTCACTTCAATTTATCAAAAGTCTATTAACGTGATGCATGAGTTTTATAGCTCACATCCCTTACCTATGAGTGATGATACTGATTTTAGTCAGAAGTAATGTGTGCTTCTAGCCACAGATCTAGTCATATTGACTGGCTGTTAATCAATGAAGTCTTTTTGAGTTAGACTAGTTTAAACCAGTTTCACAGATATACCACTTCATCACCAAGTCTTATCCAAATATCTGTTAATATTATAGCCTCTGGTAAAGCAGGAACTATGTCCTTCTTTGCAAATTCTCTCTTACTATAAAGAGGATGAGTTTGATGCATACAGTGGGTGGTCAGTGGTAAATAAAATAGTGAGAGGGGTCTGACAAAACAGAGTGAGATTTCAGGTGGCTGTTGTAGGCTGTGCAAACCAGTGCTGACCTTCAGCTGAAACAGAGTTCTTGAAAACACTGGGGCTAAAATCACTCTGGTTTGCCTTGTGGAAGGGAGGTTGCTAGGGTATAACTTTCAGGTCTGTCCGGTTATTTGTGAACTTTGAGTACTGGGTTTCTAAGTGATTACTGAAAGCAGCACATACAGCTTTCCAGAGGGCCTATTCTGCAAAACCAGGCTTGGATCTGCTATCCATCTTTCAGCAAGGTCATGCTTTTAGTGGTTTAAGCACTTCCGCTCACAGTTGTCACGAACACCAAGAGCAATTCCAGTTGGAGACTGGATTCTGAACAGGCAGATTTTGTGCTGCTTTTAGTCATGTATCTCTGTGTGTGTGTATATCCACCTCTCTGTCTCCAGCAGAATCAGCCTAAGCCAGTATGTCAAGTGTTTTTCCTGCACACATCACTAATAACATGGTTCCAGAAGCTGAGTGCACATCCCTTGTTTGCCTGTCAGACACTACAGGGAATTTGTGGAGTATGAGCTTCCTTTGGGACAGACCTTCAGGCTGAGCATGCTGATTAGTACTGGAGAAAAGGGAAGTCTGAGGGGAGCTGCTCGGAAGGAGCCTCTTGAGCTAGGCTAGCTTTTTGTTTTGTTTCTCTTGAAAAGAAGTGCTTTTCCGTTTTGTAGTAGTGTTAGTAAAGAGAAGTCATGCTTGTGCAACGTGACACTGCTAGCAGTGATGCTGCTGCTTTACTTTAGGCAAACACAGCTTTTTGGAAGTGGGATCTGACTCGCCGCAGCATGTTGACAGGGTGGGAATGGAAATGTTCTGTTGTCTGTACAAGGTAAAAGATGGGAAGGATCTGAAGTCAAAACAAACTTTCTTTCCACTAGAGAACAGACCAATTTCACTAGCTCATTCCTATGCATTGGCCATGATTCTGTAGTTGCTGTGCTGATATTAGTAAAAGAAATCCATTTTGGGATGCCTTTGAGCTTAAAAGGTCATTTAAACTTTTTCAAGTAAGTATTCTTGTGGCTGCTTTGCCGTACTTTTGCCTACATCACATCAACAAACTTCTTCAGTAACTGGTGAAATTCTTAAGAGTTATGGAAGTGAAATGCTATTCCAGGTTGATCTATTCTGCCAGGTGATGTGTGCGTATGAATAACAGGCAATTAGAAGTTCTGCATCATTATCACTCCAGCAGTGTACAATCCAGAATATCTTTCAAAGACTCTACAACAGCTGATGGGCAAGGGGAAGAAGTATTATTTGAGGTATTAGTAATTAGTTGTTGAGAGGCAAATCATATTATGAAGACAAGTCTTGCGCTAGGCACCTAGATTCATGCTTTTTTCTATTTAGAAATCATAGATATCTCACCCTGAAATTCATTATCTGAAAAGGAAAGCTGGACATGGTCTGGCCATGACACAACTGGGTTATGTTTCTTCCTCAACTGATTGAGGAGCTTTATGTTCACCCTGAATTCTGTGTTCAGTTCTGGGCCCTTCAGTACATGAGAGACATTGAGGTGCTGGAGCGGGGCCAGAGAAGGGCAATGAAGCTGGTGGAGGGCCTGGAGCATAAGGGTGATGGGGAACGGCTGAGGGACCTGGAGGGTTCAGTCTGGAGAAGAGAAGCTCTGAGGGGGGGGAGCCTTACTGCTCACTACAACTGCCTGACAGGAGGATGGAGCCAGGAAGTGGCTGGGCTCTGCTCCCAAGGAACAAAGGATAGGAAAAGAGGAAACGGCATCAAGCTACACCAGGGGAGGTTTATACTGGATATTAGGAACAATTTCTTCCCCAAAAGGATGCTCAGGAATTGGAACAGGCAGTTCCAGGGCAGTGGTGGAGTCACCATCCCTGGAAGTGTTCAAAACCTGTGTAGGTAAGTCCCTCAATGACACGGTTTAGTGTTGGCCTTGGCAGTGCTGGGGAATGGTTGGACTTGATGATCTTGAAGGTCTTTTCCAGCCTAATTGGCTCTATGAGCAACTTGGATCTTGGTTTACTGTTTTGATAGTGGCATACCTTTGCTTCCTGAATTATGGATCCAATTAGAAATCTGTTGGTTTCAGCAAGAGTAGGATAGTACCCGGCATAGCATATCAGTGCAATAGCTAATGGGGAAATAAATACTTATTGCTGTGATACATTTGTGAATTAAACTTACTTCCTCTTCCCCTACATGGTGGCATCCAAGATGTCCAGAGGGAAAAAATTGTTAGCTCATCTGTAATTGACATGAACATTTTGTGCAAATAAGATGGTTAATCTGATAGCAGTAGCAAACAAACTGGAAGAGCAGGTTGGTCAGCAGGCAGAAATCAATACCAAGTATTCTCCTTGCTGCCTCCCCTATTTTTGGGAACTGTTTAGAAGCCAGAAATGTTCATTAAAACAATCCCCAACGTGGATTAGCCAGCCAGCTCTGAAAGAACACTGTAAATTCTTTTCTGTTGTGCTGTTGGCCTCCTTGGACCACTATTAATTATGCAACTTAGCTCTTTAGCAGCCCATTAATTAAATTGGGCTGCAGTGATAAAGACAAGTATAGTACCTCTTTCCATTCTCTGCCGAGACAGTCATATATCCTGGGGTTGTCAAGAGGAAAAGCCAGCCAGGCTGTTTGTTTCCCTTCCTCTAGGGATGTCATGTCACGTTTCATTTAACTACCTGTCTGTTACAGTGAATCTCTCTCTTCTTGCCTTTTAATTTTAGAATTGTTTATCTCATCCATTTTCAAGGCAGGAGTTCAGCCTGACAGTGCCTTTTTGACTTGGTTCGAGGGCTCCTAATCAGTCAGCTGTGTGATTCAATTCTGTCCTGAAGGCAGCGTTCAGCAGAATGTGGAAACTGAAGGCAAGGACGAGAAGTTTGGAGTAATAATATCTCTGTAATCATAAACACTGTCCCAGTTCTT
>JAVHNF010023789.1:9015-25687 GCA_034783455.1 Micropsitta finschii | reverse complement strand
TTCAATCATATTAACAGACATGCTTTCTGTACTACAACGTTGCCTTAGGGCACAACCAGAAGTTGAGACTGCCTCATACCATCAGGCTACAAAGCTCCCTGTTCATTTGTGAAAGTCGTCATAACCCCTTGATTCTAGCAGCTGGCCTTGGTGGGAGAGAGGAATATCTCCAATGTGAGACTGACAACTAAATGATTACTAAAAATAACCAATTCACAAAGCACTGAGAGTCTAAGGATAAACATTTGGAAATTCTTGTCCTATTTCAGAACAGCTCTACCAGAGATTGAAAGGTTTAGCTACTGCAGAAAAGGCATTCCTAACAGCTTGGATACAACTCATTTAAAACAGAAGAGGCATCAGGAGACTGGAAACAACAGGATGAACATTCTTCAAAGGTTCACAACTACAAAGGTCAGTTGAAAGAAGCAAGGAGAGAAGTACACGGGACCAGGATACCTCTCAGGCTGTTGCCAATGGCACTGCTGAACATAAATGAATCACAGATTAATATCAATTTAAAAAATGTATACATGCAACCACATCCATCTAGGTGACTGACAGATGTTCTGCAGGGACAGTGAAACAAACCTAAACAGAGAAACAAGATCTGGCCAAAAGGGAAAGGTGCTGATGCTGTGCTGTTTACCCAGTTCTGAAAAAGCAGAAGGGAAGAATCCATACAAACTTATTAAATGTTCTTCCAGGCTATAGGGGCACAGAAAAAAGTCTTGGTTCCCTTATTTGTACTGAATTACACAACTACTAGAATGTAACACAAAATAAAGGGATATTAATTCTTTTCTCAAGCTCTGTTTTGGGATAATTTCATCTTCTATCCTCTCGCTCACCCTGAGGTCATCTATGTCTCTCTTCCAGCATCTCCCTTGTTCTAGCTGATACTGTGTTTTCAGATTGCTCCAGCTGGCCGGATGTTTTGGGAATGCCTATATGCAGTGAATGTCTTAGGACGGTTTGAAATGGTGAAAGCTTTCCCTGGAAAAGAGTGATCACAACATCTTTACATTCAGCAGTGAAATTAAAAAGGTGAGTTTTTTCAGCTTGAAAGAAGGAAAACGATGGAAGAGACAGGGAAGAGGACCAAATCTCTCAGAGGTCTCCCAGTGTGCCCTGCTGGGTGTTTCACCATCCATGACAAAGCACCAGGGTGCAACCACCCTGACAGGTAGCCATGAATGAAACCAGACCATTTGCTGTCCATGCAGGAACCAAGCCTTGGGCAGCACTTTGTTCCTTAAACAGAGTAAAACACCAGAGGATAATGTATAAACATCTGGTACTAGTTCAATGAGGGTTAATTACAATTCCTATACACTTTCAAATACACAATATACCAATTTCATAGGCACCCTTCAAGGAACACTTAACAAACCTCTTAGGTAGATAGAGGGCTCAGTACAGAAGGCTTCGTGTGCTGCGCTCCAGATGGGCATGCTTCCCCACAACGAGTGAGGCAACCAGGGTCCTTGTAGCACAGACATCTCAGGTCTCCTCTGGGCCTTATGTGGAGACTGCACACACTGTACTTGCCATGCGGGGTATAATGTTGCAAATACATTACCTGCTAGTATTGCAGAAGGAGAGCATAAGAGGCAGCCAGATGAGCTAGACTCATGCATAAAATGCAAAACCTGTCAGGTCTCCCTACACACAAGTTAACTGGAAAAGCTCCTTAGGCGCCTGGGCAGTTGCCATCATTGCTGGAAACACTGCAAAGGATATTTACAGAAGACAAAGCCAGCATGTAAAACAAATTATGAGAAGGTGCCAATTTCTCAACTTCAAACAAAGAGCTCACAGCAGCCAGCATGCATAAGAGCGGGTCTCTGGATTCACTAGCATTTGGTTGACTTCTTTACAGAGCAAATTCTTGGATTTGTCACTGCTGTTTTTCTTTGTCAAGAGCCAGTAACGCTGTTTTGCTAATGGCTTATGCAGGAGTACTGGAGCCAGCAGCTTGCACACTGGTTGTTTTTATTGCTCTATTAAAATGAAATGAAGCTGGTGCTAAAGCTTTTATAATCATTTAGGTTATTTCATTATGAGTTCAGGGCAGAAAAGCAGGCAACAGCACATTATACAACTGCACAGGCACAGTGCATCTGCCCCTGGGTCTAAGCAGAAATCCATATGGACCAAAGGGAAAATGAACAGAGGGAAAGTCAGTTCCCCTGAGTTTCTGCTGGTAGAAGCGGCTGTTTGCTGTGCTTAGCACCACAGAAAAAAAATAAAGGGGAAATAAATTCACTAGAAGTAGAGTTTGATAGGAAGTATGTCAGGATGACTACTATGTTGTATTTATCATTGGTTGCATTTAGAAGCCCTAATGAGGTACCAGGACATTGCTGCACAATCACTGCACAAAATGGGAACAGAGACTAGCAAAGTCTAAAACAAAAGAAACAACAGAAGGCAAGACAAAAACACAGAGTAAAAGCAATATTCCTTGCCATGACAGCAAGTGGTCTCAGTACAGCTGCTCAACTGCTGTCACATTCTGCATTCATGGCATAGAGTCTGTGGCAGGAACTGCAGAAGGGCAAGGGAAGAAACTTAAGGTATTTATTTAAAGCCTTTCCTAATGGTTAAGGGGAAGGGCAGCATGAAGGAGGCTTATTGAGAACTTCATAGATTTATTTGAAGATTAGGCTGGATTTAGGAAGAAAGAACTAGGATCAGGGCAATAGGACAGGTATGCAAAGTCTTATACTGACTACCTATGCATGTTTTCATCCAAGCAGCAGAAAAGCAAAAACATCTGGCGGCATCATAAGCACTAAGGAAACATCGGGAGCACCAGGGAATCTCACATTGGTTTCTTTTCTGATACTACATCCAAACTAAACGCTACTGTTCACATCCCTGTGTTCTTCTGCAAGTCTTGGCGTGTAGTGTCAGCAGATTCCAGGTACCCACAGTGAGTGCATGAGCCTCATAAGCCTACAAATATTTTTCAATCCCATCTGCACTGACAACTTTGCTACCTGATTTTCTGGCCCCATCTAAACAGACAGGACTTTATTTTGGCATTAGGCTGTCAATCATTTCCTCTTCTTATTTTAAGCTCTATCAAGTAATATTCTTGAATTTGTAGAATAATTTTGGAAAGACCTAGGTACTAAGTAGCTGATTTGGTGGTATAGTACTATTTTCAACCCAACACAAAGCAAAAAGACTAAGTGTATCCAGGTCCAAAGTCTCAGAATCTGAGTTTAGAGCTGGGATTAAACCAAGACGTCTACGCTTGAATTTCAAGTCATTCACTCACTCAGTTCACGTCATGATGACTTTAAGTATCAGATGTGCTTAAAAGAGCCCTTCTAAAAATCAAAATTAAATATATCTCTATATTGATGAACTCACAGTTACTACACCGGAGCTCATAAAAAAACCAAACCACCCACCAAGTAGGATCCATAGCAGCTGAACTTTGATTTACAATATTTAATGTAAGATATACTCACAGAAGCACTAGTTAACAGCCCAACTACGTAACCTGACTGAAACAACATACATGAAAGCACATAATTCAGTTCTTTCTCCAGCAGTTTTTGTCCAGATAAACAAATTAAGGCTCAAAAGGACAAATTTTCTCTATTTATAGCAATACTGAAATGGATACAAGTGACATGGACGTGAATACTAACAATTTGCAGATGATTTCCAGTCCTAAGTGCACATCACCACTGTGACCACAGAGGTATCAGTGTGATAGAGTTACACAAGGAAGGTAAAATGAGCACCAAAATGTGTTTGGAGGATTTTCCATTCATCTCTGACTCTCCATACACATCCACAAGTGGTCAAATTTGCCTGCAGTTTCCATAATTAAGAGACTCTAACAGCTTGGACTATGGACTGTGGACTCTGCCTTGGCACCTTTACCACCAGCTACAGCATTAACAGATGTTATACCATAAACACGTTGGAAAATCCAGCGGGCACAGAGTACCAACGTGCATTCCTTCAATACAGACTACAAAAAAGAAAAGACAACCCACAGCCCCCCCACCCAAACAACCCCACCACAAACAAAACAAAAAACCCAGTTTCTCTCCACTCTCTTCAATAAAATAATACAGACCTGAGCTTAAACTTTCCATGGCCTGAGCCTCTCACCTGAAAAAATCACTCAGCTAGTGGAAGATCACCTAGCTGGGGGATCCTGCCCAGCTGCCTCTGGAGCAGTGTCTTTACACAGTCTCAACTCATCTTTGAGCGAGCAGGGTGAGACAAGTTTCTCTGTGATCTTTCGAGTCTTACTGAAAGACAGACACACACCTTCACAAACACCACTGCTTTTCTTTCTGAACACACAAGGAATCGCCCTGACAAAAACATGCACGACAATGTGTAACATTAAAAACCTAAGAAAACAAGACCCTCAACCAAACCAAGAGCTCCACCAAAAAGCCTCCCTTGAGAGGCACAAAAGCCATAAGACAGATGTTAGCCATGCTGCTTGGTACACCGGTAAGACACTGCGGCAGTACAGCCATAAATGTGGGACAGCTATATAAACCAGAACTTACTCCTGAACAATAGTGTGAGCTAGAAATGGCGTGATAAAACTTCCATTTACACAGCAGAGCTCTTAGGAGTCAGTCATGATGATAAGCAGCCTTCCTTCTGATGCTCACAGAAGGGAGCTGAGCACTTGCTGCAGAAGCAATACATGTATCCCAACTGCCTTCTGACAGCTGCACTTATCCACTTATTCTTCAGGCTACAATCTTCCCACCTCTTCCTGCAGGCACTCTCAAGAAAGCCTCCAAGCACTGAGCTTTCAAAGGTATGCCAGACTAGTTTCTCTCTTTCTCAGTGTCAGCACAGGAGGTGAACACATACCAATTTACCCCTTGGCCAGCCCTATCAAAGACAATGAATCTTCACAAAGCATGACTCATTATGTACTGTTTCAAGGTCTTTAGCTCTCTGTTTTGAGAAGTCCTTTACTTCACTAATAACCTCATACAGGTAAGTTACAACTAAGTTCCAGTAATGCTACTGGAATCCAAATCAAGCCAATGAGTTGTTTTGTTACAGTTCCTTAAAAGCTCAGAAATTAAAGTTAGGGTTGTTTGGGTTTTTTTAAAGACCAGTTAGAGTCTTTTTCCATATAGGAGAGCAATCCCAAATTTCCAGCAGATACTCATGACCAATTTCTCCCTTTGGAAGTTGAAGTGCACTTCCAAGTCCTTATTTCTGCTCTCCAATTAGGGCTTGTAGCTAGGAGTTGGAAGTACAGAGAAGAGCAACCACAATGAATAATGAGATGGAGTAGCTACCTTTCAAGAAGGGTCTAAAAGGTTTGAGAGCCTTCAACCTGGAAAACAGATGCCTGGGTGATGGGCAAAAGCAAGGTTGAATGCACTGCTGAATGAGGCTGAGTACAAAGCTATTATTCAGCAAGTCGTGTAACATTAGTTTCAATGAATGCCTCTTGTCCTAGCAGGAAATTAGCTTAAGTAGTACTTCTTTATTCAGAAGACAGACAAAATCTGAAATCTGTTGCTGCAAGAAATTGCAGAAGCAGATTCAAAGGGGACTAGACAAATCCATGAAGACAGACCCAAAACAGTCATTAAAGGAAATATAAAGGGAGCTACAACCTTTAGATACATCTCTGATCCAAGTGGAGATATGTTGGAGGAATATGACAGGAATGGACCTCTGACACTAGGCAGGCTTATGAACTTTTCTAGCACAGCACCACAGTCCGAGATGGAAAAGAAGTACAGACACTTGTCTTGCCCACCTTATTTATTTCAGTTACATGTATTTCTCAATGTGCAATTGGCAAGAGTTCAATTAATGAACAGTGAGAGCAGAATAAAACTTTGGTCTAAATCTAAAGGTGACAAGGCAAAAAGCCATTATTAAAGGTGACGCAAGCATCCTGACAAAGCAAGACAACAAAATCCCTTTTAAAAAGTCCTCAAAGAAATATTTGCACTCTTCCAGCAGGATAAATTTAGGACACCAAACAGATTTTGCATGTGCTAGTCTTGACAGAGTCTTTTGAAATAAAACCAGCATGGCAGCAATATATTTTATTTCCTATTTCAAACCAAATAAATGAAATATTCATAATTCAGTATAATCACTGTATAACCACCACTTAATTGAGTTTTAACCACTGCCACATATCTCAGGGGCAAGCATAAAGTATTAATTACCTAAAACCCACACAACAAGTATAAAATATTTCTGACATATGATCTCTGACCCTACCAAGTCTGAGAAACAAACCACCCTATCCATCAAAACACCTTCTGCAAGTCCATACATGGGAAAGTTATGCAGTGCTCAATACCCCATTAAATATTCAGAATGTCCCTATATAGCTACAGTCAAAGAACTCAAACCCCATGATTACAGAGATTTAAAAATCCATAAACAACCACAAAGATGATTCTATGTCTACAAGACACAGACCATTAAATTTAACACAATAGCTCTCCAAGCAGGAGGAGCATCTCTTCCCACCCATACAGAAGTCCCACTCCTGGACTGAGAATTGGCTAGAGGAAGATTTAGAAAGGCATCCGATTCTGACCAACAGCTCCCAAACACCCACATCGCGTATGGATGGGTCTGTGTGCTAGCTTATTCATGAGCTTTTCATGATAGCATCATGATAAAGCCACAGAAAGTATTTTGGGTTTCAAGACAGATCAAACCAGTGGAAGACCTTTCTCATTTAAAGCATTTTCTGACTAACTTGGGCAAGCATTTGGAAAATCCTGGGGAATCCATAACTGAGGTAACTTAATGACTGAACTTTGCTTGGAGTTAAAATTCCTTTGAAGACAAATACCAAATCAAAGCTGCATGTATTTAAATAGGAAGAGTTTGGTTTTTTTCCTTGCAGAATGATGTATCAAAGTTCCAGAATCGCAATAGAAATAAGGAGATTTCTCAATGGTAATGCCTGTGGCTTCTTCAGGTACAACTCCACCTGCATCACAAGTCAAGCACTGCTTTTCAGACCAAGAGGAAAATTGATGTCACCAAGGACATGAAACAAAGGGAAAGAGAGAACCCCAGAATTTAATCTTTCTCAATAGAGGTAATGGCCCTTACCCATGGGGCCATACTTCTCTATTGCTCCTTGTGAAGTACAGTAGATCACATATAAAAACAGTGGTTGGAAAAATATATTCAAATATATGACGAAATTAATGAGGTAACCGATTATTTCTAACATAAGCTGAGGTCTAAAGCAATAACATGGGTTTTTTAACTGTCGCATCACCATACTGGACTCTCCTTCACCAAACATAAAAAGTCATCTCCATTACCAGGACTCATTATCAGCTTTGCTGACAGCCTCAGCTGAGGGACAGAGCACTGAAGAGGTAGGAAGCTTGTGCTGTGTATCCACCCACAGATGTGTTCCCTCCAGGTCAGGTTTGAGGCATATTTGCAAGGCATGTGTGTAGGCTGCTTGCTGCCATGCTGCCTGTGCTATGTCTGCCTGATAAGCAGGACAGAGAAGTCTTAGGAGATGTTGTATAATCTAGCACTATTTATGCACATAAAATTGTGATCACAGGCTGAGGATGCAGGGTTTCCTCCTCATAGTGTGCACCAGGAAACCTGGAGTGCAAGTTCTACATGTTGATACAAGGAAATTCAGCACTGATATTGCTGATGTGCATACTTTCATTTGAAAACTGTTTTTTCTCTCTTAATTTCACTGCAGAGAGCCCTTGAATGGTCTTTCTTGACAACAGAGCTGTCAGTGCTAAATCAGTCTTGATTTACCAGCCCTGTCCTTGGCCACAGAAATGTAAGATTAGAAAACTGAAAAAGAAAAAAAAAAAAAGTCCAGAAAAAGTGTAAATCATTGGATTATTTCAAAATATTAGGGAAAAAAAAAAAAGTAAACCCAACAAAATAAGAGCAGCAGACATAGAAGAGACTTACACAGGAATATATATACTCACCACTTCATGTATTAAACATCCGGTTCCAGGGACATTTCATCAGTTCATAAAAATAACATACTTCAAAAAGTATCTAAAATTGCCTTAAGATTTTCACTAAAGGACAGCCCCAGAATCACCCTCAGCATGAGTTCCCTACCATAGACCCTATCGGACAGACAGGAGGCGAGGAAGGTACCATGAAGTGGCACAGCAATGTCAGCAACGTCACAGCCCCACAGAAATCTGGTGCTTAGAAAAGACACTATAAATGCCCTTAGCCCAAATGTCATACAGAACTGTTTTACAACAGTCTTTAAAGTTGGGAAAGGTATACAAGGCATTGCCTTCTCTGCAGCATTCACTGTAGCCTTCACTGTACCACTTCTCAATCTCCCTAGTTATTGCAGAGGAACAGTGCTTATTGAAATAAATCTCTCCAGTACTGCCACACTCCTTGCCTGGCTGTGCAATAACATTCATAACGCTGCTATGAGATGTCCTCAGTGAAAAAGGAGAAGGGAAGACAGATTTTCATGAGCTATTTGTTAAATATAAATATTTCTTATCAGCAGATGACAGGTAAACTCCAGCTGGTGTCGGCTTGATCTGAAACTTTAACAGAAACCCACTCCTATTAAGGAGCTGGGCACATAACTGTGGGGTTTTGGGTTCTGAAACATAATTGTTTCCTGCATTCCTGAAATAAAAAAATATCTTTGTTTTCTTGGTATCTGTTAAGCATCCCAAGGGATGCATCTGCAGAACACAGGTAAGGGAAAGGAGGCAGTAGCAATTGTCACCTTGCAGTAAAGACCCACCCAAACCATTAAAGTGTTTTTGCCAGAACATGGCAAATCTGTGTTCAAGTCTCCTGCCAGAAGGGCTTGAACCTCTCTGGCTCTCCTGGAAGTGAACACACACCAAGCTGCAGGCAATCCCAGGAGACAACATCACAGATTTTTGTGCTGGCAATGTTTGTTTGCATGAAATGCCTAAATATAGGAGCAAATGCCCGCCTACACCAGCATCCTATTTCTACCAGGACACAGTAGCAAAATTTTGGGCACATCACATAAAAACCAGCAAGTACAAAATTCCCTCCTCCTCCAACAGACCTAAATCCCCCACATAAGCACTTCCCAAGTCAAGGCCATGCTGTTTAACAGCAACCAAAAGTCCTAACATCTCATCCTTTTTTGGTTTTAATGTCTATGTTCTTCTGTCTCTGAACATGTGTAACTGGAACAAGCACTGTAAACACAAGTCTTTCTCTTCAAAGAGTATCTAAGCCTGAGCTATGGTGTAGCTTTCCACCTAGCTTAGTGCATTATTTCCTTTGTATTTTACAACTGAAGAAGAGGGATAATGTCAGCAATTGACATAAATCAATCCCAGTACATCCTATCTCCTGCCAGCTAGGATCTCTTCCAGGAGATGAGTGATTCACGTTCAAATAATCCTGATGACATCAAGGAGATAAAACTGGCCTCCCACACCCTGAGTGAATGCCAAGCTTTTGAGAAAGAAGTTCTACTCTCCTCTGACCACATATTGTAAACCTATACGTTCAATTCCTTAGCTTTCAGAAGTATTGAAACAAAACCAGGCTTTGAAAGTGCTGAAACTGTTTCAATGTGCTGTAGCATCTATTTTGACCAAAACTACTCAGAGGCAAAACTTTAGACTGGCCTAGGACTATATATTTCAATGAATGATTAATTGAAAGAAAAAAACAAAACCCAAAGACACGCAAAATCAACCACAAAACAGCAAACAAACCAAAAATCCCATCCTCAAATGCAAGCATTAGGTCCTGCAGTATTTCAGTGTCCATGAACACAGCACTAAAAGAGACAACAATAAGTTAAACAGATTTAGTCAGCTATGAAAGAGGTGGGATGAGGTGAAGACTTTTGCTAGCTCATATTCTACCCAAATAAATATTGCCATCACTAACAGTCTCTGAGGTTAATGAGGTCAACAGAAAGTCATTAAGTATACAATCCCAACACTAGTATAGCTCTGTGGCAAATGTCCAAATTCATAAATCAAAAGACTAGGATAAAGATGCCTATAGGACAAGAGTCTGGATGTATCTATTGATCTCAGATTCAATACTAAAAGGATGCGCTGAACAAACACTAGGCTAACGATTTGGTAATTCCACAAGGACAGGATTCCCAACCAAAATCAAATCTGTCTCCAGGACACTCATGTGCCTGGATGGATTCACCCATCTACAAAATGTCTAGCACGGGACTTCCAAAAATGCCCCTGTTTAGAAGTTGTCGTGGTTTAAACCCTGTCATCAAGTTAGCCACGCAGTCCACTCTCCCCCACACTCACTTTCTTTCCCTCCCCCGGCTCTGCTGCTCCCGGAGGGATGGGGAGGAGAACAGAAAGAATGTAACTCCCATGGGTTGAGATAAGAACAATCCAGTAACTAAGGTATAACGCAAATCACTGCTGCTACCACCAGTAATAATAATGATAAGAGAAATAACAAGGGAAGAGAATATGATACCACCCGCCAAAACCAGCCCAAACGAGCAGTGAGCCAGCCCTTCCGGGTAACTCCCAGTTACATCCCCAGGCATGATGTGTGTGGTATGGAATACCTCGTTGGCTAGTTCAGCTCAGGTGTCCTGTCTCTGCTTCCTCCTGGCTTCCCCTCCTCCCTGGCAGCGCATGATGCTAGGAAAGTCCTTGGTCAGAATAAACATTACTGAGCAGCAACTATAAACATCGGTGTTATCAGCGCTGTTCCCAGACCGAAAGTCAAAAACATAGTGCTGCACCACCTACTAAGGAGAAAAATGACTGCTACTGCAGAACCTAGGACAGAAGTCCACAAAAACGGAGGACTTGTTGCAAAGCGTGTGCCTACCTAAGCCAAAGAAAGTGTTTACTGTGAAGTCAGAGCAGTTTCCTTATACTGCAGTGGAGTGGGAAATTAGGAGTCAGAAATATTAAGCTTGTAATTCTACCACAAACACTGTACATGACTCTGTCACTACTTTCTCCCCACTTACCCATCTGTACAACAGCTATGCATCTGGCCTGGATGTGACTGGAACATGCTACAGTGTATTTGTCTTGCCTACTATGAAATCTTTCTGAGAGAGGTGCCAGAAAAGCACCATTTTTGTCATTACAATGAATTGTAAAATTCTGTTTCCCCACAAAAATCTAAGTACTAACTGTCAGAGACTTCTGAAGCATGACAGCCTGATTTGTTCTTTATTTGATTACTTGTGCTTGAATAAAGCATGAAGAAATACCACAAATGTATAAATAGGTTTAATGTAATTTGGAAGACGGATATTTGGAGAAGCTGTTACCATGAATACAGCATATATCAAAGTCTAGGGAGTCATAAAGGAGTTGCTCCTCCAGAACAACATACAGCACTGAAGAAAGGAACTGGGGGAGGTGGGGTATTTAATACCTGGCTCTTCTACTTTTCTGCAGTAGAAGTGCCAGGTATTAAAGTCAGGCACATGATATTGCCACGCTCAGTGCGCAGAACAGGCTCCTGGACATGAGCACTATCTCTGGCTCTGCAGGTCCACGTATACCTTGCAGACAGAAGCTGTACATGGCACAGCAGCAGGATGCTAGCCCTCCCGGCACTTCTGTGCCAAGCTGACACACATACAGCTCCTAAGCACTTGGCATCAGCTGGCTGCAGAAACACCTGGCAGGCTGAGGGAAGGCCAAGTCCAGACAAAACTGGCAGATCTGTGTAGACAGTGAGATCAAACACCTTGGAATGGCTTCACAGTCAGGTCTCAGTCCTCCCTCAAGACCCACATGCTTACAACCCTTACAGGTGAGGCAGTCACCTTTGAGATGGCCAGGGAGTCATTAGCAGTGTTCCGAGTAACACTTACAAATGCTGACAATGAAATTACAAGTGCCATCCCTACCTTTGTGAATAATGCTGCTGAGCTTTCCCTAGGCAGAATCAGGGAGCCCAGTACTAATTGTCCCTTCATTACCTTCCTTCACATCATGTTTAAATGTTTTCGCTTAAAGGAAAGACTTTTTACAAAGGGTTCCTGTTCCCAAGCCTCTCCAAAGCTCTTTTAAAAGCTTGCTGCAGGAACATTTCAAAAGGAAACGTCTTAAAAGTTATTAATTTGGCTCCGTCAGACACTTCCAGGCAGTGGGATATTTGCAGACGCCACTCATTTTTTTCCCCCTCCATCAGGCTTGCTTTTGGAAATCTATTTAACAAAATATATTTAACTGAACTTGAACCTTCATAAGAAAATTAATATCTTTACAGGCCATTTTTCTGGAAGGGAGCAGTTCATCAATTAGGATCTGAGATAAAATTCCCAAAACATGTAACCCATCATCCTCCTCCCCAGCCATGAGATAACGGGTACATTCCAGCTGAACCCCAGGGTTTCTGGGGGCAAGGCTCCATCTGAGGGTACCAGAACATGGAAGAATATACACTTCCACTGATATTAAACAGATTATATGTGCTGTATGTGCCACTGGCAATGTAGACAAAAGTAAAGCAAAATTTTGTACAGAGTTTCTGCTCCAGATCTGAATATCACCATCACGCCTGTTTAAACTGTATTTATATACCTTGAGCCCTCTTATCTATCTGAAACTGAGCAATAATATTTTCCTTTGATCCTAGGCAGGAGTTTGCGGACATACCTCTCATTAATATTGATTTAAATGAGATACCATCTCAGTTTCACTGGCTTTAACAAGTTATTATAGCACATGAATTTGGCCTTCCTCCTCTTTTCACTACTTCACACTTGCCTATCAGTCCTGTTAGGATTATTCTCAATGTATCTGCACAGTTGCAAATTAAACAGTTTTCACATTACAGCAGCTCCCACAACAACTCTCATGCATCCTTACATGCTCTTGCGCAAAAACTCTCAACTTACATCTTCTTCCAAATAGGTAGCTTGAGACTGAAAAACTAAGTCCATTAAGCACCTGAGAATTTACATGGTACATCATAATTTCATATTACCCATGGCCTGTGGCTGCCCATGTTCTCTACAGTTCAGAGAGCTGCACACGCATCCCCCTCTGCCTACTTCCCATCTACATTATGCAACAACCATATGTTCATTAAAAACATTCCCCTAACACTCCTTTGCCCTGACAGCAACAGCAGCACATTCCAGGGTTGCTACCCTAGTAAAAAGAGAAGGCATAAATAGGGAGGTGAAAGGGTCTGTACACAGGGCAGCCCATTGTAACGAGGGTCACCATGCTGCAAAGGGAATTCTAGGAAGCAGCAGGAAGCCAACCCCTCAAATCTCTAGCCTAACATATAAAAAGAAGAAAAAGCATGCAAGGAAACACATACTCAAGCAAAAGGGGAAAGATGGAAATCTGTATTCCCTTCCAGTAAAATGGATTGTTAATTATATTTCATTAATCTGTACCCAACGCCTAATTTCAACACATGAGAAACAGATTTACAGGGCACTTGTAAGTGAGGATGGGACAGCCTTTCCCTCTGCAAAGAGGGGAAAGTAAAGAAGTGATGGGAGAGTCAAAGTCCATGGGGGAAGTAGATATACCAGGGCTGAATCATGATGGGACTGAAGAAACCCTAAAAGAGAAAGAAAAGTTGAAAGTACAAACAAAGTTAAAAGCCTTTTTAAAAGAGAATTGCACCCATTCTTAAAAGAGAATGGGCACCCAGCAGCCAAGGAATCAGAAGCCATTGCAAATTATGAAGTCAATAATGCACAGGAGACAAAAGTTCTCCTAAGCCAAGAAGGGTGGAACAAGGGTTCAGAGCAAGGCCAGGGAAAGGAAGAAACCAGGTCAGAGCTGTAGGTACAATGAGGATTATGTGGCAGCTTGAAGATACAGTTAAACAGCTTGAGCTTCAGGCAGCAAGAGCTGAAGAGCTAATAAAGCAATTCAAAGTAGAGAACATGATGTGGCTGGAGCAACAAGAGAAGGTGGCAACTATACCTGCCGGGCAGTGGACGTGAGGGAAAGTTAAAAACCCACAAAAGCAGGAATAGGGGAAGCCAGGGTTAAAAAAAATGAAGAAGGAAAAAAGAAAGCCCCGAGCAGCTGCCCAGACTCCAGCAGCCGAGCTGAGAGCTCCAGGAACATTTTCAGAGCCAAGATTGATGTTCCCAGATGAATCACCGGTGCCCAGAAAGCTCCTTTGCTCGCTTCCTCTCCCTTCCCGCCCTCTCCTGAGCTATCCTTAGCTCATCCCCGCACAACCTTCTTAGGGCTAAGAGACTGCAAGGAACAGCACCTATCTCCTCCCTGTTTCTCTCTGTAGCTTTCAATTAGCACTACAGGAGCTCTTGCTTGCTTTGGCTGCATCTGGTATTTTGTGAGTCACCTTCCCCTCTGCAAGTGAGGGATATGCCCACGAGCAGAGACACAAATAGGAGCTGGGCTGAAGCACAAGTGGTCTTCTCAGTCTTCTCACAGCAGCCCAAGAGGATCCCTGCTCCTCACCAGGATCCTGGAAATCATCCAGCACCCACCAGACACCTCATGGGGGGTACTGGCAACTGAAGCATGAATAAAAGATATTCTGGGAAGCAAGAGAAAGCAAAACCAGCCGAAATTCACGGAGAAGCAAACACATGTTCCCTCCTCCATCATCTGCTCTGCCTACACATTGCACACCACCATAAGGATGCCACCATCAAGAGCCAAGAGAACTTACAGTCAGAGCAGTTTTATATCTTCACCATACCGGCATAGCAGGTCACAGCACACTATAGGGCAAGGGGAACAGGAGCCAATGTGCCTTGCCAGGGTGGCACAGGGGCAACAGAGCTGGGGAGCCTCAGTGCCAACACTAACACAGCAGGCACGAAGTATTTCACCCCACGCAACAGCCCGGGACCTGCAGCTTCCAGCACTTAATCACTGTGGATGGCTATCACAGAAATAAACGCATCTTCACAAGCTATTCTTAGCACTCACCGGAGAGGCGATTACCAAATTACCCAGTTGCATAATCTCTTTTATATAATCACTAGGATGCTCTTCTCCTTATGCAACATGCAGGGCAACTGCGGCTAGCTGAAGCAGCCTCTTCCCCAAGGAGAGCTGTGCCAGCAGCACCATGGGCGGACGTGCTGGCTACTGGAGGTGCAAAGACGAGTGACAACAGCAACAGCCAACTCAAGGCAACTGAGCTTTTCAGAAGCAGCGATGTACAAAGATGTTCCTTCAGCCCAGGGAAGACAGGAGCATCCTTGCCCATGCTGCTCCAGAATATGCACAGAGCAGAGATCACCTGCACCTCAAGCTGGCTGAGATGTCAAAGATGCCCAGTGCCCTCCAGGCCGCCTTGACCCAGCACTTGCAATAGAAATGTCTCCATTGACTTTTAATGGCCTTTGTAAGGGGCCCAGGATTAGGGCTTTAATAAAAATAGGAGGTCAAGATTACTAGAGAATTAAAACAAACTTAATCCAAATGTTCCTGGCTTTGTGCCACAGCCATGCCCACGGTTTCCATGCACAGGGAAAGCCAGGTGAAGCTGCAACTGGAACAGGTTCCCACAGGTCACCTCATGACAGGCATATACATGAGGAGCTGAAAGTATGGGTCAGCATAGCCTTCCTGGGAAGTTTCACCCACCAGACAGTTTGGGGCATGCTGTAACACATCTCCTACAGCGTTTTCAGGATCTTGTCCGATGCCTTGTTGGAGCACTTGCAGATATCTACACAGAGGATTGCCACACACAGGGTGTAGCAAGACCCATTTTGCTAATGTTCACCAGGGGCTTTAAGAAGTCAGTAGCAAAAGTATTATCCACAGTGAGCAAGAAGCACAGTTTAAGTCCTGGATTTCAGAAAATACAAGCTCCAAGATCACCTGCAGATCCTGGGACATTTTTCCATTACTATGCTTCAAGTCTGGCATGAAGCTCAGTTAGCTGCACACTGCTGGCATTATGGGAAAACCGCAAACTGTGAAGCTCCTCGACAAGTCATTAACACCACTAAAAACCAAGGACCTGGTTCTGTAAATACCAAAGGAACACAAGACAGAACAAACTAACAACTCTGATCTCAATCCACCTCTTCCGATTGACACTCAAATCCAAAGGAATATGCTTAGCTTTTTCTCAAGGTTATACAACTAGTAGTATTTGGCCATCATTTGGCACTTACTGCTTCCTGTGCTCCCTAGTTTCCCTCGAAATACAAGTCATTCCAAGCAATATGCAGGCAAAACCCCAGCCTTAGCGTGGCACAATACACTTTATTCAGGGACACACATGCACAGGTTTGGGAACAGACACTGCTATAATTTCAGCTACAGAAAGAAAATAATAAAGCAGCTTAATATTATCTTACACTATCTCAAACTATGGATGACCCAGTTCTAAAGAGGTTTAACCCAACCCCGTACCCTATTATTACTTCTGTATGACAGCCAGGAGATGGGAGTTACCTTAGTTGAAAAGCAGATCAGAGCAGAATCAGGGTCCCTCATCCAAAACCCTACTGCACATGATGGTGCCTGTTATGACAGCTCTGCTGATAGCTCTGGACCAGCAGGCATCCTCAGCACTGCCCAAACCATTGAAAAAACATTATTCTTGTTAAGGATATTTGTTCGGGATAGACAAGACAGCACTCAGGATAGAAGCAGCTCATGTCAGCCTTAAAAAGAAAATCAAACCAAGTAAAAGTAGATTCAAAACTTCTGACACACCCATCCTGGGG
>JAVHNF010023785.1:2040-12152 GCA_034783455.1 Micropsitta finschii | reverse complement strand
AGTCAGCACTGTCTTATAGGAAGAAAACCTAAGCCTACATAATTTTTTTCTTCTAGTAGATGTAAACAAGAGTACTGTGCAAATCTACTTTGTCAGTAAGCTTTAGAAGGTGGCAGACAAATGCTGTGATAACTATGTAGCAGAGCTTTTCTCTTTGTCATAGCTTTTCCTGTTTTGATAGAGTTAACCTTCCATAAGATCATTTTTTATGAATCCACTATCCAGTGTTGTAGTTAGTGTAGAAATTAATCAGCATTCCACTTTTGCTGGGAAAGAAAGATCTGCTAAGGGAAAACTGAAGTACTTGTACAGAAGCTGCTGCCTGTTGAGTGCTTTACAAAAGTGTCACTTGATCTTGCATTTCATTTTGTGTTAGATATTGCAGACATTTCAAAGACTATGTCTGTAGGAAGGGTTCACTTTAAAAAAGGGTTGGGAGGAAAAGAGATTACATCAGGGTCTCACAGCAGAGCAAGCTACAGTGTACCTTTTCCACTAGCACACATTGTCAGTGTTGGCACAGGAAACATTAGTGGAGAGGAGCAGCACTCGTTAGGTGTAGTGCATGCTAATCATCTGCTGTGCGTTGAGTATGCCTGAAAGAAATGCACCTTGTATTAATGACCAAGTTTTTTTAATCTTACTGTTGTGACATTCCTTATATACTATTGAGTTAGTGGAGTACAGCAGGTCTCACATTACATTTCCTGAATGTGTAGAGTTTATAGTTAACAAAAACTCTAGTTGTGGCCATGCAGCTATGAATATTTTCTGAGGTGTCAATTACAAAATAGGGGAAACTTTAGTTATGTGGACCCTGTTCTGTAATTGATAGTATCTATAATCTGTTTGCAGTATGGTAAATGAACAAACAAAAAATAACAGGTTGCCAGAAGTAGGATTCTCTGAGATGCATTGAGATATTTCATTTTTTGAACATTCCTCATGCAAAACTAGATCATGATATGGGCAGTTTTCCTTTGTGTAGTGCAAAAATCGCATTAACTCAGTAAGTATAAAAGGCCCCATCCTCTGAGCTGTCTAAGCAACATCAGCTGGCGGTTTCTTGTGTGTATCACAGCCAGAAGTGGGTTTTGAGGGGGAATTTGAATTAATAAAAGCTTTCAGCTTACAAGTAAGGTGTTTTATCTGTAACACTGGGGGTATGGAACAAAGTGAGAAAATGTTTATATGAATAATTGAGGAGCAGAAACTATTGCCCTACAGAAGTCTAGCACAGAAGGAGGAAAATGAAAAAATGAAAATGCAGGTGTTTGTCCCTTGTATTCTTAAGTATGACTTAAATGTGAGAAACCAACTGAGCAGGTTTGCTATAATTCTCAAGTCTAGGCTTTGCATCAAACATTTAATATTTTTTGTTTTATTTCATTTTAGAGTTGTTCAGTCCTTTCTGAGGGTACAGCTGTAACTTGGGAACAGATAATATGACAATAAAAATAATACTTTACTGATGCTGTGCTATTTGAGTTGCCTTTGAGGGATGATTTGTCAAAGTGTGAAAGGAGTTCCTGAGTGAGAGACACAGACCCAATTTCTATATCCTCATCTATCCTGTATGTAGGTGAAATGAAAGTAGCATAGAGGGTCTGTATCCCAAGGATCCCTGCATCTGCATGTAAGAAATATTTTGTGAAGCTTATGTATATTACAGTATACCTGAGTCAGTGTTGCGGTGGGATTTGCCTTGACCAGAGTAAGGGAGGTGTAAATTGCCTTTCCTAGCTCCATATTGCTGAGCTACACCAAGCCCAGCTTAAGATACAGCTCACAATGTACGTACAAATAAAATACTTGACAGTTTTTGTAATAAAGAATAATATTGTGAATGCACTGCTTTGGTGAAAAATTTTAGCTAATGATATTTTAAAATGACAGTGTGTTTGTATAGGAGGGACTGAAGAACTATGAACATAGCTGCTTTTTAAAATATTTTGAAATCTTTCTGTGGTTTCATTGCAGTGAGTTTCAGGTAAGAATGCTGGCAGTTGACATGATCATCTATCTGAAACTGGACTCGTGAATGAGTGCTTTTATTTGCTTACCATGATACAGTTTAACCTCAAAAACTGTGTGCCATTTTTAAAGAACAGTATTTCTCTTTAGACAGCTAACTGGTCATCTGCACATATCTGAAGCCAAAATAGCCCTAATATTCCCTTTACTGCTACTACAATATCTCTTAAAATGAAGGATGAGATCATAGTAGCATTTTGGTTATTGGTTCAGTTTCCTATTTCTTTCTAGATCTTTTTTAAGCTCACACTGTCCTTACAGAATGACCTCTTGAGCTGCTGTGTGTAGCCATGTGACCAGCTGTTTACTGTGCTTCCCTGTGCTAGTTTGAGTCATTATGATAACCTAAAACAACATTTTTAGCTTTATAGTGAATCAGAAGGTTCAAGAGTGATTTGTTCACATCCTTGGGAAGAATCTAGTACTGGGGTAGGAGTGAAGTGTGGCAAAAAGCACTTCTGTGAGGGTTGATTATCAACTAATAAATTAATAGCAGTACTGTTTGTTTTCCTTCTAGTGCTGTAAGTTTGCTCTAAAGAAATACCATGGATGAGTTCTTTTATGTTACACCAGGAGCAAAATTTTATTTTGCATTGAGGAGCTAAACAATATCCTGCAATTATGAGAGCTTGAAGTAGTTCACTGGCAGGTCTCAATAAAGAGCTAATGGAGCAAAGTTTTTTTACGCTGATGAATGCCTCATAGTGGTAAACACTACACTTCATACTACGTTGCCTGATAGTATGTTTTTATTTGCTACTATAAATTGTTGCAGTATGTTTAATATTTATAATCCCACATCATTGTAATGTGCTTCTTTGCTTACCAAGAATTTTGAGGAATATAAGGTGCGTTTTGTTATGTTCATTGGTGTGAGATTTCCAGCTGATTTTTCATGGCCTTGAGTTGCAAATGCCTGGGTGTCATGAGATCTTTTATTTAAAAAAGTATAGCACACTGTTCCTATGCCAAATATTCTTCTGGAAAGCTATTTTTGCTCCCACCCCCAATAGTAACAAGAAAATACTGCACTATGAGTTATTTTTAAGTGGATGGAAATAGCATCCATATTATTTCAAGCCACTGATATATAAAATCTTTGGAAGAACTGACACTTGTTTATTGCATGGGTTTTTTTTTCCTCACAGTTGTTTATTTTTAAATTTTAGAAAAGTGTCACATGAACAAAAAAATTACTATTCAAGATCATTTGTAAGCATCTAATTTGTAAGCATCATGCATTCTCACGTACCAAAATGTTCTGATTGTGTATGTAAATCAGAATGACTACTATTCTTCCCTTCTTCATTGTGATGAAACTAAAAAACAAAGCTCAGCATCCTTGACTCTTGTGAGTTGTGATTTGCCTGCTAGATCACGGCAGTTCTCAAAAACCTGCAGAATTAATCCTGCAGAATATTTTTTTTACTTTAATGACAGAAAGAGACAAGGATGGTAGAACTCAGTGGAAGCAATGAAAATGTATGCACATTATTTTGTGTCCATTAAGGTTTACAGGTGCATAAAATATTACATCAGCAAAGGTTTTGTTGATTGTGGAAAGTCAGAATGTGTAGATTGCATCACAGATAGCTCCTAAACAAATGGGTCTGAGCTTTCAACTGCATCATAAGGGATCTAATTTTTCCTAATATACAACTGCAATAGTTGTGTAGGAATTAAATCTGGTGTTTACAGAAGTAGTAGTTGAGAATTTTATTCCAGTGACACAATTAATTACTTATTTTCTGTTTAAATACATTGAATAATTAACAAAAGTCTAAGTAACCACTATTTTCTAGTATTTTATGTAGGCAAAATTAAAATTGAACTAAATTCTCTATACACTTCCACTGTTATAGTCAGCTTATGATTTCAAAGACAGCATAATTTGTACAATATGTGTCAGTAGTATCTTGAAAACTTGTCGGATAACATCTTAAATGTAGTCACTGTGTGTATTTCACTTTTAAAAATTATATTCTTCTAAAGAAACTTTTGCTAGATGCTGTTATGCTCTTCATTTCAAGAGTAGATGCTCCTAAATAAAAATAAATGGTCAACTGCTTTTATAATGTTGTCTTGTGAATTTTAATCATTTTATGGATACTATTTATATGTAATCAGCTTCTTTCCCTATTCTATAGGCGGAATTAGTTGCTTCTGTAATAATTAGTGAAGTAGTTTTTGGAATTACCTGATTACATTTGAAATATAGGAAAGAAAAAAGTGTTAGGCTGTGCATAAAGAAGTTAACTTCTAAAATAGCAGGCTGTTTATTTGATGCATAACATTTTTTCTTACCAAACTGTATCTAATCAAATCCTTACAAAGCAATGCCATGCATTCAATGCATGTCCCATAATTCTCTTTGGAGACAGTGCACAGCTGCTGCAGTTAGTATTAGCTGCTTCTTATGGCTTGGTATTTTCTTTCAATAAAAATCACAGATGGCAGGGTGTCTTTCACACCATGATTGTAAATATGAGCTTGGTTCAGGTGAAGAGGTGATATAAGTACATGTAATTCTACTTTAAGTATGAAAATCCCACATTGAGCTCAATTGCTGTCTGTTTTTCTGTAGTCCCTGAAATGTCCAGACTTGATCCAATGACTGTAGTGACATGAAATATGTCTCTGCATCTCAGAAGGGACATTGGTATCCTATTCCTATAAAACTAATAACATAGCTCTGTGGGGTTTAGCTTCTGGAGAGTTTAGCTCTGGGTATGTTTGTAAGTGTAGTTGTTAAAGGTTTTGTTCTCTGTTTTGTAAAATGCATGAGACTTCTTAAAACCTCCCACTTTTCTCAAGTTTCCTTTTGCAGATAGATAGCTTATTTCCCTTCTCCTCACACTGACACATCCTCTTTTGAGTGGGAGGGGGAGACTTGTAAATTATTTGCATAGAGCTTATGGACTGCTGTTTTATGAGGGTTTTTTTGTTGCTAATTTTAGGGTGGTACCAAGCATCATCATAGATATCTCAGATTCTAATTTTGTTTCTGTGTTGAAAAAGAGTAATTAGAGCACATCTGCTCTGAAGAGTAGGGTATGCTGAGGACTTGAGTCCCACTTGAGTTAGTTCCAGAGGTGGAAACGTGGTACTTGTGCCTTCTTGCCTTTGTAGCAAGAGCTTCTTGGAGAGCATGTTACCTTGAACACAGCCCTCTGAGGATGCAGATGTGTTGCTTTAGGGGCCCAAACTTAAGCTGTGACAATAGTTTGTTTGGTCAATATTAACTTGCAGGGCTATGCACCATGCTTTGTTGTGGTGTGTAGAGATGTCCCAATAAAAGGCTGAGATTTTACAGAAGTCTGTTGCAGAACTAGGAAGCATTTAAGAGTTTCCAACAGATTCTACCATGTGTTGCTGTCTAATACCAGCTCAATCTCCATCCAAGTTAAGCAGGAGGATATAGAAACAGAATCTGATGGTGACTCAGAGTCAGAGGAATATAGAATAGAGACAGACACAAACACAGAGCCTATTATGGAACTATGATTATTATTAGAATTAGTGCTGGTGGATGCAAACTTTCTTTGTCTCTGAGCAGTCCCTCTGTTGACTTTTAAATTATTGCAGCAGTATTGGTGAATTTGCAAGCCACAGAAATTTGCTGAGAACATATAATTCAGTTGACAGTATAGAACTATACCTACTGTGTGTTTTCCAGACTACTTTAAACACCACATGTGGTGAAGTTTCCATCATTTTATGTAGCTTTCTCAGTTCAAAATACCCTACATTCAACAGATTTAACAAGTCTAACTTGAAGCTATTTTCTGATTGCATCTTACATTTCTCTCTTCTACTTCTAAGTCAACTTGTTGCCCCCATAAAGACAATGGTAAGACTCCCATTGAGTTAAATACAGCAATTTCAGCACTAATGTTTATACCATTTAAAAATGTGTAGGCAGTACTCATTTCCTCCCAATTTTTTCATAATTGTGTTAAACTGTGGTGTCTATATCTGAGGGTTTTTTTTTCCAACAAAGTTCTAATGATTTTTCACTTGTCTCTGTTCACTTAAAATTTGTATTATTCTTCCATGAATCTCCTGTCATTAACTTACATCTTGCTGGTGGTGAAAAGCTTCAGTTGGAATCTCAGCACTGCAAGTGTGTAACACTTCAGCTTTTATTTTTACTGTCAAGCTCAATTGCTAACTCATAAAGCTGCTATTCACCATCACCTTGCTAAATGCATTTTATTT
Organism: Micropsitta finschii; assembly: GCA_034783455.1. Lineage (NCBI taxonomy): Eukaryota > Metazoa > Chordata > Aves > Psittaciformes > Psittacidae > Micropsitta > Micropsitta finschii. The sequence goes on along the minus strand of JAVHNF010023785.1, from coordinate 5,900 downwards.
ATTTTTTTTCTACTGCAAAAGCATTTCAGATAATTTTTTCTGCTTTTGACTTTCTGCAAATTTTCTAAGCTGAAGGGTTTTTTTTGGCTTTTTTTTAATCCTCTTCTAACAGTTTGCCTTCTCTCTGATTCCTTTAAAAAGTATTTTTATCATTCTTTCTTAAGACTGCAACATCTTCTGAGGGATTTTTTCCTCAGTGTTCATTTTCTTGTTGGTTACTTTTTATTCTAGGACACATAATAAAAGAACTAAAAATCCAGCCTATTACCAGTCTTTGTGGAATAGTCTAGACGTAACAGTTCATTACATTTGCTTTTAATTACTGTATTTTTACATTCTATTTATTAGCACCATGTATTTCCTTTCAGTCTGTGTGCCTGTGAACTTTATAAGGATGTGCAGACTATGAACTTGGTGTTGGATGGGTATTCATCCATCCAGTGGTATGGATGGGATTTCTCTAATACAGCTGAGATTGGAGGTGTTTAACTGTGTGGCACTGGAGAGCTCTTCATTTCTATTCCAGGGTATAGAGGGGTGTTGCATTTTAGTTATGAAGTTAGAAAAGATGATAAATGTTTCTGAGACTTTCTGTTCATCAATGAAAATTTTAATTCTTGGTGAATTTGTTGATTTGGTATCAAGCAAAGATGGTCTCGAGGTTTTAAAGTCTGCTCACTGCTTAGAGACAAGTGTCTTCAGTTACAGGAACAGGTAAGTACCCGTTTATCAAATTGCTTTTTGTTCTCTACTGGCGTATTAAACAGGTAGGCAGGATCCATCTGCTTATGCTCAGATGCGTGGTAAACTGAACAACAGAAAGATGTGGGTTTTGATGAGAACAACTATGGCTGTGCATTTCTGACCTGTTGTCAACATGTAACTTCGTAACATCTCACAATCACACTTAATATTCTGGTGACATATAATCTACATGAGAAAAGGAGCATAGATATTTTGATAAACACGTAATATTTGCTGCAGTATGCCAGAACGGTGCTTTAATTACATGCTTCCAAAGTTAAATTTTCTGTTTGTGGTAGGAGGATACTTAGGGGAGATTGAGGACATAGAAATTTCTTGGGCTATGCAGATGGACTCTTTTGGGTGCAGGAAGCCAGTGCTGATGTAGTGCATTCCTTTCTGATCCTTACAACAGTTACTGAAGAGAACTATGGCCAGAGCTGTGCCCTAGGTTTGTCTTGGAGAAATCTAGTTGGATTGCTTCACAAGTAGATGTGGAGGAGAATTAAAGGTGTGGATGAACAAGGTATAGTGCTTGTACTTGCAGTCTGTAATATGGCACAGGTAAATTCATAAAACTATGCCTTATGTCATCAGTATATATTTATAAAGATGCAAAACACTTAATTACAACTGCTGACTTTTCTTTAGCCCCTCTTTCTGCAATCCCATGGATGGCTTTTTGCATAAGACCATGGTTGAACTTCATGTGCTGGCTCATCCTTGTTTGTGTAGATCCCTTAGCACCCGTTAGAATGTTTATTTCAAAATCAACTGATGCAGCATCAAATTTTATTGAATATCATTAATGGCCTTTCTAGCACATACATGTGAGGGAGGGCTTTGCCTGTGTGTTTTATATTGTGGAAGCTGACCTAGGAGGGAAGAGAGCAAGAGGAAGGTATCCTGTAACTCAGTGGATTTTTTTGGTGATCTGTAGATGTCAGAATTCTTGTGCATCTTTTTTTTTTTAACCACAGGCCTCATTACTTGATGGAAAATGTAGGTTGCAGAACCATAGTCTGGACTTAATAGCTGTGGAAGAGTAGATGTTTAAAGGAAAACTTCTCAGCTACATGATTTAATACCGTATTACATGGAATTTTCTCTTATTATGCATAATAGTAAGTGATCATACTAAATTTGATGGCTCAGTTATTGGCTTTTTCTGAATCACCTTCTCTTAGAAAATAATTTCTAATCCATTCTCCTGTATTTTCATTCATATTCTTTCAAGATATTTACTATTTATGTCATGGCTTAATAGCTAAGCAAATAACTTTAGAATAAACCAAACCCAAACCCATGCATTAGTTATATCTTCTTGGAAGGAAATATTGATAATATTACCAGAGGGATGTAACAATAAGGCTTAAAATTAATTTTACAGTTCAAAGAGGAATAACCAGAAATGTTCCATCAGTTCTGTGTATGGGGAGATTTAGATTTTGAATCTTCACTTAATTGTGGATGAAATCTAATCTACCACAGCTTTTGTTTGGCTTGCTTTGTCAGTGCTATTATTTTGTTCTGTCATTTTGAATTGAAATTTAGAAATTAATAGTTGTAGACCTTTTTTAAAAATAAATTTACTTTTGAAACAAATCTTTAATTTGGGAAAAGAAGTGCATTGCTTGAATTTTTGAGGTTTTGTGCTATGTTAAGACGTTGTTTTGTAAGTGTGATAATTTCACCTGAGTTTATAGTATGGGAAATCAGTTTGCCCATGTGACGCCAGTCTGTTTTTCATATGCATTTTTTGTTTTGGTAAGCTACTTAAACTCCTCTGCATCTGATAATTTTTCCAGGAAGATATTTCTTACTGGGGGTTTTTAGTATGGAGTTTTCCCTTTCTCTTTGCCTAAGCTCCATACGTCTCTAAATAGGGTTGTTTATGAGTGAAGAAGTTTGGCAGATTCACTAGGGTGGAGTGCAGTTTAGATATCTGTCTTGTGAAACAGGAGTTTACATAAATCTTCTTTAGCTAAATTGCTGGGTAAGAGCCAATTATGTATAGTAGAACTGCTTTTTTTAAATCTTAAGCTGTATGCCTAAACTTGTCAGGTCTCATGGAAATTGTATAATTCTCTTTCCCTTTCTTCTATGTTCATCATGCTTTTGCATATTCTCTGCAAAAATTCTGTAGTGCCTGTAAGCAGGAAACCTCTGACAAGTAAGATCTCTTCCAATTGACTAATGAATTTATACTGCAGAGTAATTTTTCTCTGTAATGCTTTGAAGGATGCCTTCTTTGGTCAAATTTTGACCAAGTTCAATTAGTCTTTGTATAATGCAATGCAAATAGCATTTTTTCAATTGGTTGGTTGTTTGGTTGGTTGGTTCCCCACCCCCTTGCCTCCCTTTACTTATGTCCTCTCTAAATTTCCTTTAGCTTTCCAGAGTCACACATAGCTTTTTGTGTTTGTTCTGCACTGGCTTCTTAACAATTTTGTTCTTTTTCACTTTCTGCTCTTTTTCATGTAAGCTACCCCAGGAAAAAAAAAAAAAATGAAACCAGATTCTTAGCAATTATTTTGCCAATAGCCAGTAAAGCCAGTTCTTATGACCCCTGACAACCAGGTCTTTATTTTGGTGTCTACACAGGAATTTTGGGCTTCATACTTGCATGTGGTATTGTATACCACTGAAATCGCAGTTGTCAGATGTCTTGGAAGACTTTGATACCTGTTTCCTTCTTGGATGGTGTCAGTAGTGGACAACACACTAGGTTTGACTGTTACAAAACTTAGCGAGAAGGAGTCCCAGATCTTTGATGTCTCCAAGGAGGAAGGCATGATCATTAAAAATAATTATCTAGTACCTGATACTTCTTAATTACTTATAAATTCGTCATTTTAGACTACAGTCAATGTATATCCTGCCATCCAAGCTCATGTCTTTGAATAATGAATCCTAAGAGCATCTGAAAAAGAATTCATAGCAAAGCCTCCTGAGCTTTCCCAGGTGCCAGACTGCCAAGTTCAGATTTAGCCATGAGTTTTGAGAAGCTCAGGTAAAGAAATAAGAAGTGGAAAACTTCATTATTATTGTTTGCTGTGGCGAGAGAAAAAGAGAATTAATCAGTTGGCAGCAGAAAACTGACAGTTTGTCAAATC
>JAVHNF010023784.1:16981-33887 GCA_034783455.1 Micropsitta finschii | reverse complement strand
ACATTTTTTATTAAATAAAAAAAAAAAAAAAAAAAAAAAAAAAGTCATGTTGGGAAGATAAGTTCCACCAGCTGAGCTGAGTTTCAAATAAATCTGTAACTAATAATATGTGTGTTCTGCTACTGTGAAAATCTTTATAGGGCTAATCAGTCCTTAAGGAACCGTAAGTCAACCTTGCCATGTAGGATGACTGCAGAACAAAACCTCCTACTTACCCTTTCTTCACACTTGTTTGTTCTAATTTAGTTTACCACTAATCGGTTTTTAATAATTATTAATACTTAAAATTCAAGAGTGGCTATTTGTCTGGAAGTAGAAAATGTCTTCTTATGCCTTAAGTTAGAAAGTAAAACATTGTGCTCACAATCTTCAAAATTCACAACAAAATTACTTAATGTCACTTTTTTTTTTTGCTTCTCAAAGATATGGCTCATTCATATGTTCCCGTACCTAGAGGAACTGATCCACCTAGAGAGCCTGGTAGCTTCTCATTGCTATACAAGTGTATGAGGCTTGAACTGGAGCGAGGTGGTACAAACAGGCCAGCACACTGCAGCAACAGCTCTTACTAAAAACCCCAATATGATATATTCTAGACTTTAATTAATGAATCTAGCTATAATTTTATATCTGCGCTTATTTTAGGCCTGTGGACCTTTCTCTTAAAGGGAAATTATATGGATCTGGATTGTCCATAGATCTGGGACATTCACAGGTGTTTTTCTGCAGTAGCCATATGTTCTTGTTGCTCAGTTGCAACTTGGCAACTGGTAATAAGCCTGAGACAAACACTCCTTCTCCAATGACTTTTCCCTAAAAAGCAGAGAGCATGGAGGTTCACTATTGCCTCATAGAGAAAAGCTGCTTGTGAGTGTCCAAGCTATGTGCACTGCTTCTTTCAAACTGTAGATGCAGATCAGTTATAGAAAATAATGATGGACCCCAGAGAGGTCTAGAGTGGAGAAAAATAGTCTTCCTCCACCAAGGCTTCCTCTCCAAGAGATATGCCCTCAGTTTTCATTGCTCAGCACCTTACATTTCAACATGGGATAGCAGAAGGGTGCTTATCTGTAATTTGACCCTTGTATTGAAGGGCTCCAAAAATGTTCTACTCTCTCATTATGAGAAGGAAAAAAACCAAAGATTTAGAAGTTGGTTTGGAACAAGTGTCTCTTTGGTTCATGCTATTTGACAACACTCATGGCCTTGAAAACACATTTGCGTTTAAGAGGAGGACTTTACTGTATGATTCAGAGATGTCTTTGATGTAATCCCATTGATTTCACACTCTGCTCCTCCACCCCCCTAAAATAATCCTTTTCCCCTGAACACTGGACAAATAAACTGTGAATAGACTGTTTCCTTAGAGAAACCCTGACGTTTCTCTCAACAGTGTGTTCATTGCCTACAAATATCTACCTCCTTTCTTTCAAAGCTATATTTCTAACTCCTTTTTCTATTTTTTAACTACATCAGCTATACACAAGACATCAAGGCACAGGGGCCCTTCTGCCCACACAAGAGCTCTGCTCAGAGCTCACCATGCAATTCAATAAACTAGGCAGCAATCCCCGCTATGTACATCTGTCTCACTGCAAAGTTTAGTCACCTTCATTAAACTCAACAGGAGTCCTTACTGTTTTCATTATTTTTAATAAGATGTCTCATAGTTTGAAAGCAAAGATATATTTGATAATGGCCATTAGCACCTTCCAGCTTAAAACAGTATGGAATACCATTGTTATGGGACAATCCCTGGAGCATGTCTCACTGTTCTTTGCACCATATCATTTAGTCCTTTTTTAAAAGCAGTTTCTATTAAACAACAATTTTTGCTATCACATTGAACAGTAGCTTCAGACATTTTCAATATATTGGAAAACACAGCCATTTATGATGTAGATAAGAAAAGAAGAAGCAGTTAACCAAATTAAAAGGCAAGTTTTTGCCAAGGCTCACATCTGGTTCACAAACATGTAACAATCACTAGTTTCTTTGAATAGCAGGGAAAGAGGTTATACATTTTTGAAGAGGTTCCTACATCAGCATCAGAATCCATTATCACATTTCCATGAGTTTTCACACACAATCTCTTGGGATGTCAAATTATTACGCAATTTAATGTGTTTACTCGTTTTTGCATTAGAAGAATTATAATATTCTTAGCTGAAAGTTTCATTAAATATAATCTTGACTCTTTTGGTGTAAGTACCCTTAACTATTTTGATCTAAGTACCCTTATGTTTCACACAGCAGAAAAAGAAAATCTGGAGGTACCTTGTAACTTGGTAATTTTTTCCCAGCTGGATGTCTTGTTAGAGATTAGAAGTCAAATTTTGTTTTAATTCTGACTGGAATGGGTCTTTTCTTAGGAGAAAGGCTTGATTACTGACAGTTTTTACATTTCCACCATTCCCCTCAAAAGGAGAGAAATACTGTCTTACAATTATTAGGAAAACATCCTAAAGCATCACCATACTCAGACTCATTCTTCTAATTACAACTAGCCAAAAGCAAAAACAATGTGGGTGGAGTAGTGTCACGGTATAAACCCAACTGGCAACCCAGAACCACGCAGCTGCTAGCTCACTCCCCCTCCATCTTCTTCCCCCTACTCCCAGAGGGATGGAGAGGAGAATAGAAAGAATGTAATTCCCACAGGTTGAGATAAGGACAGTCCAGTAACTAAGGTATAACAAAAACCACTACTGCTACCATCAATAATAATAATGATAAGGGAAATAACAAGGGAAGAGAATAAAACCACTCACCACCTACCGACCGATACCCAGCCCAACCCGAGCAGTGATCTCGCCCTTCCGGGTAACTGCCTGCAGTTTACATACTGGGCATGACGTGCTGTGGTATGGAATACCTCTTTAGCTAGTTTGGGTCAGGTGTCCTGTCTCTGCTTCCTCCTGGCTTCCCCTCCTCCCTGGCAGATCATGAGACTCAGAATGTCTTTTGTCAGAGTAAACATTACTGAGCAACAACTAAAACCATTGGTGTTATCAGCGCTGTTCCCAGGCTGAAAGTCAAAAACACAGCACTGCACCAGCTACTTAGAAGGAGAAAGATAACGACTACTGCTGAAAGCAAAACAAAGCCCCAGCAGTATCTAGGACCCCCCTCCATCTCCTCCCCATCCCTGATTCTTATCCCTCTGAGGGTGCCTGAGCACAGTCACTGTATCTCACAAGTGAGATTCCACCAGAGCTGAGAATAATGAGTCTGCTATTTTGATGGCTGTCACCAAATAGTTCAAGACTGCCTTTGCACCTGCATCAGGACTGCCAGAAAACACCCAGTTTGGAGCAGTGTCTATAATCTACCAATTGTGGACATGCAGTATCACTTCACTCCTTCTCACACTGACCAGAAGGGTTGAGGGTGGCCCCTACCTGGCTCGAAATGCCCTTGGGTGGGGAGTATTCTGGAGGGTAGATTTTGTCTACTTAAGCCCACCAGCACTTTTGGATCATTGAATAATGCTGTGTTTGAGCATTTTCGGCATCTCCCCACTGCCCCAGTCCTGTCATCCCATCTGTGCTAAGCACTTACAATCAACTGAGGGAAGCAGAGTGAAGAGGAAGTATTTAATAAATTTTAAATGCTCAGTAATACTAAGGCCATAAATGATAGAATCACCCTAAACCTAACTCTAATCCTAACACTAACCCTAACCCTAAACCCTAACCCTAAACCCAACCACTAACACTAACCCTAACCCCTAACCCTAACTTAACAACTAATCCTAACCCTAACACTAACAGTAACCATTAACCGTAACCCGAAACCTAACCCTAACAGGTAACCCAAACCCTTAACCCTAACCCTTAACCCTAACACTACACCCTAACACTAACATTAACACTAATACCTAACCCTAACCGTAAGCCTAATCCAAAACCTAAATCTAACATTAACACCTAACCCTAACACTAACCCTAAACCTAACACTAACCCCTAACCCTAAACCCAAACGCTAACCCTAACACTAAACATAACCCCTAACACTAAACGTAACCCTAAACCTAACCTTAAACCTAACCCCAACCACAATCCTAACCCCTAAACCTAACCCTAACTCCTAAAACTAACCCTAACCGTAAACCTAACCCTACAAATGAACCTAACCCTAACCCCTAACAATAACCCTAACCTGTACCCCTAAACCTAACTCTAACCCCTAAACACTAACCCTAACCCTAGTCTCATTAACCCTAACCCTTAACACTAACCCTAACCCTACACCCTAACCCTAACACCTAACCCTACCTGTAAGCCTAAGCCTAACCCTAACACTAAACCCTAATCCTAACCCCTAACCCTAACACTAACCCAACACTAACCCTAAACCTAACCCTAACCCTTAACCTGAACCCTTAACCCTAACCCTAAACCTTAAACCTAACCCTACACACTACAACTAACACTAACCCTAATACATAACCCTAACCGTAAGCCTAAGGCTAAGCCTAAACCTAAAACTAACCCTAAAAACTAACCCTAAACCTAACCCCTAACCCTACACCTACACCAACCCAAACCAAACCCAAACACTAACCCTAAACCCTAAAACAAACCCTAAACCTAAACGTAACCCTAAACCTAACCTTACCCCTAACCCCAACCCCAAACCTAACCCTAAACCCTAACCCTAACAGAAACCCCTAAACCTAACGCCTAAAACTAACCATAAACCTAACCGAAAACCTAACCCTAACCGTAAACCGAACACTAACCCTAAACCATAACCCTAAAAATAACCCTAACGCATATACTTAAACCTAACCCTAACCATTAAACACTAACCCTAACCCTAGTCTCATTAACCCTAACCCTTAACAGTAACCCTAACCCTACACACTAACCCTAACTCAAATACCTAAACCTAACCGTAAGCCTAATCCTAACCATAAACTTAACCCTAACCCCTACTCCTAACCCTAACCGTAACACCTAACCCTAACACTAACCCTAAACCTAAACTTAACACTAACCCCTAAACCTAAACCCAAACGCTAACCCTAACACTATCCCTAACCCCTAACCCTAAACGTAACCCTAAACCTAACCTTAACCCCAACCCCAACCTTAACCCTAAACCTAACACCTAAACCTAAACCCTAAAACTAACCCTAACCAAACCCTACACCTAAACCTAACCCTAACTCTAAAAATAACCCTAACCCGTACCCCTAACCCTAACCCCCAAACCCTAATCCTAACCCTAACCCTAGACTCATTAACCCTAACCCTTAACACTAACCCTAGCACTACACCCTAACCCTAAACCTAATACCTAACCCTAACCGTAAGCCTAAGATTAAGCCTAACCCTAAACCTAACACTAACCACTAACCCTAACCCCTAACCCTAACACAAAACCCTAACACTAACCCAACCCTAACCCAACACTAACAATGACCCTAAACCTAAACCCTAAACCCTAAACCTAACGCTAAACGTAACCCTAACCATAACCGTAACCCTAACCCCAACCCGAACCCCAACCACAACCCCAACCACAACCCTAACCCTAAAACTAAACCCTAACGCCAAAAGCTAACACTAACACTAAAACCTAACCCTACCACTAACCCTAACCCCTAATCACTAACCCTAATCCTAAACATAACCCTAACACCTAACCCTAACACTAACCCTAACCCTAAACCCTAACCCTAACCCCTAACCCTAAACCTAACCCTAACCCTTAACCCTAAACCCCTAACACTAACCCTAACCCCTAACCCTAAACGTAACCCTAAACCTAACCTTAACCCTAACCCCATCCCCAAACCTAACCCTAACCCTAACCCCTAACCCTACAGCAGAGAAAGTGCAGCATGTATGTTTGCCATCTGCTCCCATAGCTTAAAAGCCAGGACAGAAAGGGGGTGCTGGGCCTCTTCTGCACACGGGGAGCTTTTAAACGCTACAACAGACTTTCATGTCACTCCTTGCTTTTCCAGCAAAACACGATTGAATGGGATCTCTCTCACAAGGCTCTCAGCTGTACAGCAACAGAGAGAATGCAGCATGTTTGTTTGCCCTCTGCTCCCAGATCAGAAGAAGCAGGACAGAAAGGTGGTGCTGTGTCTCTTCTGCTCACAGGAAGGTTTCAAATGCAGCAACACACTTTCATGTCACTCCTTGCTTTACGAGCAAAACACCAATTGAATGGAATCTCTGTCACATGACTCTCAGCTGTACAGAGGCAGAGAGAGTGTAGCATGTATGTTTGCCCTCTCCTCCCACATCAGAGGAGGCAGGACAGAAAAGTGGTGCTGTTTCCCTTCTGCACACAGGGAGGTTTGAAACGCTGCAACAGACTTCCATGTCACTCCTTGCTTTCCCACCTAAAACCCCATTTGAATGTAACCTCTGTCACACTGCTCTCAGATCTACAGCAGCAGAGAGAGTAGGGCATGTAGGTTTTTCCTCTGCTCCCACAGCAGAGGAGCTACGCCAGAAAGCTGGTGCTGTGCCTCTTCTGCACACAGGGAGATTTGCAACGATTAAACAGGCTTTCATGTCACTCCTTTCTTGACCACCTAAACCAGCATTTGATTGGAATCACTGTCACACGGCTCTCAGCTGTACAGGAGCAGAGAGAGTGCTGCATGTGTGTTTACCCTCTGCCCCCACATCAGAGGAGGCAGGACAGAAAGGTGGTGCTGTTTCCCTTCTGCACACAGGGAGGTTTGAAATGCTGCAACAGACTTTCATGTCACTCCTTGCTTTCCCACCTAAACCACCTTTTGAATGGAATCACTGTCACATGGCTCTCAGCTGTACAGCAGCAGAGAAAGTAGAACAAGCATGTTTGTCCTCTGCTCCCACAGTCGAGGAGCTAGGACTGAAAGCGAGTGTTGTGCCTCTTCTGCACACAAGAAGATTTGCAACAGTCGAACAGACTTTCGTGTCACTCCTCCCTTTACCACCAGAAAGTCCATTTGAATGAACCTTTGTCAAAAGGCTCTCAGCCGTACAGCAGCACAGAAAGGTGAAAGTCCAGGCTCCTAAGTGTGCCTTCACCTCAGGTTTCTCACTCTCTCCTTTACCTAGAGCTTACAGATAGAGTCTGAGAGTTCCTGAGCACACGCAACTCCTGCTAGTCCCGAGGATCCATGGAAATGCTTCTAGAACTCAGTTTTCATCATTTTGTAATTACGTGATGAGTAATTACAAAATGAAAACTCACAAAACAGTTGCCTGTGACCAAACCTCCTTTAAGCAGCTTAAATGGTAAGCAGGGAAAAAAAGGTGGAAAAGTGGATTTCCACTCCCCCTTCCATAAGGCGCCGCTATTTTCTGTAGTTTCCTCAAAATCTCTTCTTTGTGTTGGTTACCCCAGCTGCACAAACACAGGAGATCCTGTGCTCCATTCCCTCCTGGAGGTCAAGTCTCCAATAGGGAACATTCACAACCCTAAGACTTTTTGGCATTGGAGCACCTCAGCCACTTAGGATCTACAATTACACTCTCACCTTCTCATCATTCTATCATCAAACACTGATTTCAGAGTCCTGGAGGGGGGAGCTGGTGCCTTCTCTGACACAGGCAAAGACTGGGCAAGCAAACCTGAAATATCCTTGCTGTAAGCACTGCTGCAGTGCTCGTTTCAATGGGGATATGCAATAAAGTTCATTTCAGGACTAGAAATGTTATCACTGGCCTAGCACAAAGATGAATTAGGTTTGAGTATGTTGTGCCTTTTGCCTGCTCTCACAGAAGTCAGGACAGACAGATCTTCATTAGCTGCAGTGACATTTAGATCAGGCTTTCCATCCAGACCCTGCCAACAGCTTTAGAATGGGGTGTTGACAGGTGAGCAGGATGTGTTGCTGAAATACAAAGAGGGAAATCTTGGTTGTGATTTGTACACAGGTGTAAGTATCAGCATTTGTCTTCAAGTAAGAACTGCAGAGGCTTTAATACTTGCATAGTGTATCTATGTAATGATGCAATGCACAGTAAACAGGGGCAGATAGATCCAAAAGGCATCCAGATATCTTCATAAAGAGCCACCAGTGTGGAATTCCACTGTGTGGAATTTTGAGCATGGTCACACGAGGACACAGGATCCAGTTGATACGTCTGACAAATCACTGCGCTGAGGTGCAATGATCAGTCACGTACCAGTTGCCTGGCGTGTTGTGTGCAAAGTGAAATGAGTTCATCTGAGCCACTATTGCAGGGCATAACTATTCAAACGGGATTCTACTTTGCTTAACAGTGCACTGAGAGCTTGCAGGGAGCTAGATGTGTTATTCCTGGCATTACCACTGGGTTAAACTGTTCCTGCAGTTTCATTATTTTTCATTTATGGTCACTAAAGGAAAAAGTGGAAAAAAAAAAGAAAAATAGTAAAAAAAATAGTGAAAAGTCTCCTGGTTTGAGAGAAATTTCATCTGCCCAAAACTTTGCCCAGTCCAAACTGGACATCAACGAGAAATCTTTCCCACAAAGTGGAAGTTCCCTGGACTCTACAGGGGCTCTGCAAAATCAACAAGCTTATCAGTCGTGTTTCCAATAGGAGGCAGGAAATTACCAAGAACATCCATTCACTGAGCAACTACAGGGGGTTCCCAGGATATCTGACTTCCCACAAAACTGCCAGGATAACTCTCTTGCTGCTAAACACCATAAGCCTTTATAATCCACATCTCCGTATCATGCTAAGCAAGGTACTGGCTTCCATGCCAAAGGAATCAGACACTTCTTCCTCCACAGCCCCTCCAGAAACAACACTCTGGTTGTTCTGATCAGTGCTGGGCAGTCCAGATGCAGCAGAAGGGGGGCTATGATCGCATCGATGCTTCTCACAGTAGCACAGTTCAGTGCTCTGGTTCACTAAACAGTGCTGCAGTTACATGGACTCCCAAGAAGGAAAGGGGCAGAACAATAAACCCGGGACAGGCAAAGGGTGAAAGTTTAGGGAGCTGCAGCCTGCAGTGATTCTAATGGAACATTTGGGCCTCAACAAAACAGTGCTTGGTTTCTCAGAGCATGCTTGAGCAGCTCTTATCAATACCGTAAACACGACAGTGAGTTTATTCAAACACACTTTATGGCAGTTATGTGGTACCGTACCTGGAGACAAAATTAAGGATAACATTTTACTTAAAGGATGTGATTTCCATGAACTTACCTCAGGCAAGAAGGCAAAGTGCAATGCTTTGATTTGATTTTTTCCCTCAGAAATGTTTCTCCCAAGAGACTCAATTTAAGTTCTTGTTCTGCCTGATTCTCTCCAAGATCTTGAACTTGGCCTGTCACATTGCAAACCAGTGCCCTAATTAAAGTTGTTGCTGGCCACCATCAGCAAAGACTCAGTCTTTCTTTCTCTGGACTTCGCCAAACAAGAACAAAAGGGTTTTGAAAGGCCTTAGTTTTTCACTACACTGTAAAAAAGTGCATTTCAAAGCTTGGAAAACTTTGCTTTCCACAGAATAGGAGAGTAAAATGTAAAACTCAAATCTTTTCTGCCAGCTCTCACCCAATGCTATGGAGGCAGGTAGGTTCCTTAGGGATCCTCAGCAAAATGATGACACAACAAAGTTGTCATCATCAAATCTGTGCAAAAAAGATCCTTTTACTTTTTAGGTCACCTCTGTACTCACTTTCATTTCCCTATTTTCTCATATTTTGGCCATGTCTCTGCTCAGCGTTCCTCAGCTTGTGTTAGATGGAACATCAGACAAGGAGGCAATTGTTTGCTTAAAGCACTGTCTCTCTATTGTCCTTTTAGAACAGTAATGACAATGAGACAACTGGACTTTGGATCTGCCACAAGGAATTAACACCAGCCTTCACAGGCGATGAGGCTGCAGTGCTGATGTGCAGAGGTGTTTCCTGCAGCAGCTTGAAATAGATTCCTTCTCTGCTTGCTGTTTCTTCTGATTCCCCTGCGTAGTGCGAGCATCAGCACAACTGTTGGAAGCAGCCTGGGTGCAGCACTGGTTTCACCCAGTGTTGCCAAATTTGCAGTTCCACAGAGCCTGGCCACTCCTTCCCTCCCAAGTCGTAGGAAGCTGCTGATTCCAGAGTGGTGTTTGCCATCCACACAGCAGGGATGATGTGATGCACAGTGCTCCACATCAAATGGGGCTCTCATGGAATAAGTGCCTTGCTTCTGTGGTGACTGTGATGGTTTATTTACCAGGAAGGTCTTGTTGCTGTGAGTGAATTCAGAAATGTATTCATTCTGGAAGCATCACCTAATTCCTCTGCAACTGGTGTGCCATTGGTCTGGAAGGGGAGGCTGGAGAAGCAATAAAGAGTGGATTGGAAAATGCCATCCACAGGGCCAGACCTGACTGCTGTAACTTTGCTGAACCAGAAGGATGTTTATCCAGTGTTACTCCCTGCATTTAGAAATGTGGGCTTGGCCATGAGACAACTCAAACCGAGATCTCCATAAGGAGCATTCCAACACGCCTGGGACGTCTGTTGACAGCAGTAATAAACCATCAGACCTTTGTTTTTTCCCAGTGTCTAATGTTTCTGGGACCCCTAAAAAGGGTCCAGCTGTGTGCACTGGTAAACAGTGGTGTTCTTCATTGGGTTCTGATGCACATCAAGAGGTTTTGAAATCCTTTAGTGAAAAAGATTACAGCACCGATCAAAAAGGGATTGGCCCCATAGTCTTTCTTTATAAGAATCAAAGATAAGTTCTTCACTAGAAGACTGATAAGGAACTTCAGGGATCTGGATCTTCGTCTCTGTTCTGTTTCACATTTGTTGCATGAGCTCAGCAAATCCTCCCATTTCTTCCTTCCTTTTTTCTAAAAGCAGGAACAATAACGGTTTCTTCAGCTAGGTTCATGCATTTGGCTTATCTCCCTGCACTTAACCTTAAGGAGCCTGACTTCTCTTTGCTCCACGAATGACTCAATAATTGCTATTTACTAAATAAAACCTGAAATTCCTTTGGACCTCCATATAAAAACGTGTGCTGGGTAGGATTTTATGTGCTGTTAGATTGTGAAAGGAAACCAAATGAAATCATCATCTAAAACTGGCACATTCAAGGTAGGGAGTAATTACCCTTTGTGGAATCTGGCCAGGAACAAAGAAAAGAACTCCTTGAACAATTTTTGCTAAGAAATGCAGGTACCAAAAGCTCTTTCGCAATAGTTAATGTGTGAAGGAAATGTCCCTTTAAATGTGTGCAAGTAGTCAGGATCTTGGGGTTTAATTCCCATTTGAGAAGGTGTAGAATTTCCAGGGATGTGCCAAGCCTGAGGCCATGCTGCTGGATGGCTCCAAAGAGAGTGGACACTTGCTTGGTTATTTTTGGACACATGAGCACTCCAGTCAATGACGCCAGTGTTGCAGCCATAACAAAGAGAGGCTTCTGTGTTGTTGTGGAGATAAAACTTGAGTGGTTGCATGGAGGAGGGGGAGGAGGAATGGATGGCATGCCCCAGAGCACGTTTTGCTAGCAGCATGAATTCACTGTTTAATTAAATAGTTAATGAAGTTCAGTGTGTGGATGCAGGGAACAATGAATTGTGGCCTCTCTGCGTTTTGCAATTTGTGTTAAGGAAACAAAAATCAATTTGTCATCATTCCCTGAATTTTGCTTACCTCAGAGCGCTGATCTAATCGATGTGACAGATACGAGCTGCCCTTTGGAGTATTAATGGGTCATGGGAGAAGAGATTCCCGGACTTTAGAAAAGACTGGGAAAATGCGCTAAAATAGGACAGGCAAGTTGTTTCAGGTCAGCTTTTAAAAGAGGATTTCAGTGTAATCAGTAAAGCAAGGAGAAGACTGGAGAGAAGACTGGAAGGAAGATGGCATGGTCTAGTGTGAGGTTGTCCCTGCCTGTGGCAGGGGGTTGGAACTGGATGATCTTAAGGTCCTTTCCAGACCAAACCATGCTGTGATTCTATGATTATACATTGGAGAGTCATGAAAACAAAACAATCAATTTTTTTCCCTAATTTTTAGGGAAAATTAAAGGAAAAATGCAAATATCCCCTTATTTATAGTGGGAATGTGGGCTGTTTGTTCAAATGCTATGAAACAGGAGGGAAGCCTAGAGAAGTTATAACAAACTTTCAGACCTGTATGGTAAAAATATAAACCAGTCATTGTCAAAATGGGAATCTGTGTGAGGTTTCCTGTTGATGTTGAGCTGTGATTGTCTGAGGTAGGGCCCAACAAGTTTCTCAGTGCTTCAAAGGAAAATCCAGGTGGAAAAATTCTCATTCTTTCCCCTTTGAAATTTGTTTCGGGTCCCCCCCCCCAATAAATACAAATAAACCAGGCTTGGTCAGGTCTCTCCCATTCACATGTTCCAAAGGTATGTGGCATTTCAGTTAATACTGTCCCCCAGGAATACTTCCAAGCTCTTCAGAGCAACTCAGGGTATTCGTCCTTGATGTACCTAAGGTTAACATTTGGTGTGTGGACAGTGTTGGCTGTAGCAGGATGGCAAGAAGGTTTGAGACGGGAGTTCACGAGTTCTGGGTAATCTCTATTCTAAGTCTCAGTTGTCAAATGATGAGTCAACATGGCTTGTAGAGCAGAGAATGTCTTTTCCACAGCCTTCTCTAAAAGTATTACACTTCTACACTTTGCATTTGTCTCCTTATTTCTAATGATGACATCAGCCAAGAGAGGGAAGCAAAAGCATAACCAGAGGAGGCAGATCTGGAGCAGCAGCAGTAAGATAACAGGCAGCTTCCTTTGGGACATTTTTATCCCCATCTCCAAAAACACAATGCAAAAGGGTAAACAGGGATTCTGAATCACATGCACCTATGAAGCCGATTAAGCAGAGGCCTGGGTAGATGAGGAAAATCAGTTTCTAGAGTCTTCTACTGCTGTGTGATTGCAATGACAGTGATGATAAGCTTCGGAGCACTCCAACGCCTGTTATATGGATGTTGGGGGCACATTGCTGTTTGCAAGGCTGAAACTCAAAATGAGTATTTAATTGCTTTAGAATACTGCAAGTAGTGGTCTTCATTCCAGTGAGGGTTTCGCTGTTCAGGACTCTTCTCCAGTGCTGTGAAAAGAGTGACTTCAGAAATTCTTATGTGATAATATATACAATAGGAAATAAACTGGCTGCAAGAGGTGAGCTGAAGAGTAGAAGAAGCATTTTATCATTCTTCACTTGCCTTTACAGAGGTCTTCCGTAACAGTGCTGGTTTAACTTCTGAATCAGAGCGAGACTCATGAGTCACTGCTGGTTCACTGCTACCCCTTCAATTCTGGGTGCGAGATGTTTTATACAAGTCTGCTGTGTCATGGTTTCAACTGAGAAAAGACACATTGCTTTGCTCCTCCATTATCCCAAGAAAGCTTCTGGCCCATATAAATGATAAAGCTACATTTTACTCTCATAGTAGACATGCAGTGAAATATATCCACTGTTTATCTTCCAAGGAGCTGAAAGGTGATGATTGAAATTACATGCTCCTTCCCCATGACCTCTATCTGCCCCGTATGCATCCTTTTATTCATAGGGACAGCAGAAAAGCTAAAGAATGAGCCCTGGAAATCTTTGTTGGGTGATGACCCCCAAAAAGGACTGCTCATAAGTCAAATCCAACTCACTATGTACAGGTTTTTTTGGCTCTAAGAATATACACTGGTCATTGGAGCAGTATTTTCAGAGTATTGGTGTCCTGTTGTGAAGTGTCAATCTTTCTGGTTCAGAGAAGGCTTATTTACATGTGAAACAGCTCTAAAAAAAGAAGAGTGGCTGTGCTGATCTCTTCCTTTCCCCCAACATCAGTAAATAAGTGATTCCCAAGCACACAGAAGATGCTGTATTTTCCTCAGAGCATGGTATGGGATGTGCTAGCAGTGCAGTCGGAGGCAGCTTGCTCTGTTGCCACTTGCACTGGGGATATAAGCAGGGAGCTTCAGGCTGTGGTTAAGCCAGTGCTTTACATGAACCCTAATTTGATGGTGGCTGCTAATAGCTTCTCAGAGGGATTACGCCAACTGTTAAACAGTCCATAGAATAAAATACAGGCATATAATGGAGGGACGTGAGAATTACAACATGCTGTCCAACCTGAGAGCTATTTCATGCAGCACGTTTCTTATAACACAGCTGTCCTTTGAAAGAACCGAATCCTTCCAACGACAAAGACACCCAAAGATGACACTTACAGCAAAAATATGCCTTTTGACTCTCATAGTAAAGCTCCGAAAGTAAAGGCTGACTTTGCTGGTAATAACAGGCCTATAAAAGCTATAAGTTAGCAATACACATATCCAGTTCATCATTGAGCCTTGTTTGGATGCAATTACATCCTTTCTACTGGACTTGTCTTTAGTTCATCCTCCAGGGTTAGTTATGTGGCTGCCTGTGCTGGGTGACAGCACTGGAGGGAAGCAATGACTTCCTAGAGGGTTTTCCCTGTAAAGGAGGTTTCTATCGATGCTGAAGGGATCTGCTCGGCTCTGTTCCCCACTGGAACTCTGCAGTAATGTTGCCACCTACGGAAGATTTCACAAACCTGACCTTTGCAGCCCGGCTCATGCGTTTGCAGCTGTGAAAACAGGATTGGAACGTTCCCCCCTGAGCTGCTGATAGAACTCCAGATTTTCCACTGGATCTCGGTTACTGCAGGCACGAGGTGGCTCGAATTCTCTTCCTTCAAATAAATCAGGTTTGAAATTGAAATCGCTTCCGGAAATTGGTCCTTAAGACAATATTTGTGCTTGACCGTGGCACCTCCAGGCCTTCATGTGTAAAATATCACTGCCCTATTATGCTAAGTGCTGTGAAAACATCAGAAAGAGCTGGGCACCGCTTCCAGCCCCCGGCTTCCTCGATACTGCTGAGGAAGTATTCATGGAGAGTTGCCTCCCCAGGGAATACCTCACTTGCTGCACATATGTAACATGTTTGCTTTGTATGTGCACCGTGAGGCAGTTCATATGGCACTGTAGGCTGTGTACCCCTTAACCTGGCGCCATTGTGTGTCTCACGGCAGAGACCTGAAAGGGGTGTTGTGTGTTAGATGGGCAAAGAAGCCATTTGAGTGATGTCCAAGGCTGGCACTGCAGGCTCCATGGTCAAAAAGCCCGCTTTGGTTTTACCTTTATGTCCCACCCTGGGACCCACAGGGAGGATGAAAACGGGCAAGAAACACGCGGTGAAAACCAACCCCAAAGGCTTGAGGTAAGGCTATGCCTGCAAGTGCCGTTTCCTCAGAGAAAAGCACAGCTCCCCCCGCTGCCGGCCTTGCGGATAGCCCTGGAACAGGGAATATTGAGGGAAAAGTGAACAATACGTTCACGTTACTCATCCTGTTCGGTGCAGGGGGACAAGAAGTAACCTGAACGGTTTGAAAGGGCGAAAACTTCCCTCAGGTGTGAGTTGCCTCAGGTGCCTCCATTGAGCTGCTGATTGCTGAGGGCAGTGCCGAGGGGCCGCGGAACCTTCCAGAACTGGGTAGGGCAGCCCTGGATGCTGAGGTAAAATGTTCTCCTCGGCGCCAAAAGTGTGGATTCTGCTTTTTTAGGGTGTTTTTCTCTTTCAAAACTCAACTATTTGAGGCTGTTTTCCAGGTAAGAGATGATTTGGTTGTTTGTAGCAGGTTGGTGGGAAGAGTTTTGCTTTCTGTGGTGTTTAAAATGTTTTCTGGTAGTGGCTGGGTTGCAGCCTGTGATCTTGTCTTTGTGCAGTGTTTTCTGTTAGGCTTTTGTAATGGTGTGTTGAAGGCTGTGCTAAGGGCTGGGCTACCTTTTCTTTGTTGTAATAATACTTCTTTTGCCCTTTCTTTGTGGTGTTATGCATAGCGGGGTTACAAATTCAGTCGTGTTCACTGTAACTGGCTTAATGGTGAAATAATGAGCAGTGAAAGCTTCTCCACAGTGGTGTTACAGGTATGTTGTGGTGAGGTACTAAGGCCTGCAGAAAGCAGAGTTCATAACAATTCACGAGTGTTCTGGTTCAGCTTTATCTTTTTCTCAGTAAATGTAGCAAACGTGAGATATGTTTGGTTTTTATTACAGAAAGTGTCTGCATGTGGGGTTGTAGCCACTGTACTTTGTGTTCTTACTGCTAATATTCTGTTGTGCATAAATCATCACTTCCGCAGATGTTTTTGATGTTTTTTTGTGTGTTCTTGTTTGCTTTTTCTCCCTCATTTCTAGCTAATGAGATAGTGCTAGGAGGGAGGGTGCTGTGTTGGAGTGGCTTCGAGACTTAAACCAACACGGATGGGTCCAGTTTCTTGCTTTGTGCCAGCAGAAGGAAGGGTGCTGTTGCACAGAGAATTAAGGCATAAAGGTGTCACAATTACAGTTTTCTCCGATACTGGATACAAGATTTCATCTGTTCTATGGAGATCTAATAGACAGGTGGGCAGCAGAATGTGGAATACTTTGTTTTGTTTTAATCTAATTCTCACTTTTCAAACAAATCTGCTCTACTTCCATAGGGAAGGATATTTAGATTGGTTTCGCTGGGGTTTTTTTGTGAGCAATCTCACCACTCCAGTTCTTGCCTTCCCATCTGAGCACGCAGAGGTGATGGGGGGCAAGAGGAAAATGGGAAATATGAAAATTCCTGCTTTTCATATATCTAATGAGAATGGAGGAGGAGTTGTATTTATTGGGGCCTTAATCCTGTAAGCAGTGTCGTGTTTCCTGGATTAGATACTCAACAGTTTGTGCTTTGGCATCAGCTCATCTCATTTCTGGAAGGCAGGCACTTTAAGCGCAGGTGGCAAGGTGAGGAGAAACACAGGGAAGTCCAATCTGGTGTAAATAAGGGCATGGCTGTTGCACTGACTAGTAGCAAGGGTTCAAATACTCACGTAGTGCTTGTAAGATAAGGTTCGTGTTTCCTGGATTAGATACTCAACAGTTTGTGCTTTGGCATCAGCTCATCTCATTTCTGGAAGGCAGGCACTTT
>JAVHNF010023784.1:4850-16881 GCA_034783455.1 Micropsitta finschii | reverse complement strand
GCCAGGGATGGGGCAGCCACAGCTTCTCTGGGAACCCTGTGCCAGCGCCTCAGCACCCTCACAGGGAAGAGCTTCTTCCATAACTCTTCTGAGAAAGCGCAGGCTTAAGCGCAGCCAGAAGCAGCAACTGGAATCAGCCAGCACAGGGCAATGGAGTGAGGCTGAGCCGTGAGGCTGAGCCGTGAGGCTGAGCAGAGCTATAGCTCCATCACTGCTACACATGGACACACTAAGAAGCCGTAAAGCTGCGGTGTTTCTGCAAAGTCATGGATTCATTCTAAGTCCAAAAGCAACGATCAATTTCAGTCCCTGGATAAACTCACATTTGCACCTGAACTTTCCTTGCTGGGAAAATATGAGCACTGCTGCATTTTTACCTTGGGATGAGTCCTGTCTGGATATGCGAGACTGTTGTTAGGGGTTATTTGGTCCTGTAAGGTGTGTACCTGGCAAAACTGCCGCACAAATAGATGACCTGGAGTTTTCAAGGACTGCTTTACCAACAGACATGCAATGATGGGTGAAAATCCATGGCCAAAAACTGAAGAAAGCCAGAAGAGGAGGGGGAAAAAGACACTTGGCTGCATTTGGATGATTTCTCCTCTCCCAGTTATCTGGCTGAAGGACAACAGTAGGTCTGCACATTTGGCACTGAGGGAATTAGTTCTGCCTTTTGATATCTAGCCAGCTGCAAGCAGATATTGGTGCTTTGAATTCACCCCCACACTGTCACAGGCATTTCTGCTTTTCCCTTGTGTCCCCTGCCACCAGCCCTGGCTCCTCCTGCCAACGCCAACAATGCCTCAGGTACTTCTGAAAGACATGACAGGATCTCAGCTGAATGCTGCTTTGACATAAAACTAGGTGAAGGTCTCAGCGCCTTTCCTTAAAGCCTTCTCTACAGACTGTTTTCCTGTCAACCCGCAGGAAGCAGACTACATTGCCTTCACACTGCATGCCACCCTCCAGTTCCCTTCCAAGACTACCTTCCCTCCTCCAGCCATGCTCATGCAGAGCAGCACAGGGACTTGCACCTATTTTGGCCAAGTTTTAACATAAAGCTATTGCCTCCATCTGGGAGGTCTTCCCTGCTCTGTACCCACGGTGGGAATTCCTGCACCCGGGTCCATGCATGGTTGAGTCCTTCCCTCTCAGCCAAGGGAAAGTTGTGGCTAGAAGGCACAGCTCTGCTGTAGGAGGGAGTACACAGTTCAGGGAGCGAGGGCTGCACATGCTTTTGCTTTTGGTGACCTTACACATCACGTTTCAGACAAGGAAATCACAGTATCTGCGCAACCAGAGATGAGCAGAACCTGATGGATCCAAGAAGAAAGGGACCCTGCTCCTCCACAGCTCCAAAGCCACCTCAGCATTGCCATGCAGAATGTTTTGGGGCCTGATCAGGCGAAACAGAATGAATGGCACATCCTTACCTGTAATTTAAGCCTTGACTGCACGGAAATTGCTTCTAATTTATGGAGAGTGAAAGAGCTCACAACGGGGGTCAGGAAGAGCAGAAATGCAGCACAGCTGCAGGCCAGAGAATGCCAACAAGGTATCTTCAAGACAACTACAGTGGTTTCCTCCTTGTGGAGTAGCTGTTAAACTCTGCAAAGCGCAAAGCGGAGTGGGAATGCTCAAGTCTGAGAACTCCGAGAGGTGCTCTTTCTTACAGATTTCCTGCCTAAGAGTTTCCCTGTGCTCTGACAAAGAAGTGTAAGGGTTGTGGAGAGCATCTGCACCATTGTGCTTCTTGCCTATACCCACAAGTCTGAGAGGCTTCAGTAACAGCTACATCTTTCTTTTTGCCAAGAAAAATGGCTTTTAAGAGCCCAAGAGCTGTTTGCTGTCCTTATGGGGCACAACTTGTCAAAGGGCTAATGGTGATCTGAAAGGGATAAACACAAACCAGACTTTTTTGCCAGATTTTTTTCATACTTCAGAGTGCCCCGTAAAGACACCAGGGTTTGCTCACTTCCCTCTAGCTTTTCACTGTGGGAATTTAAGCCTGTGCTTTGGGAAGGGCATTTCAAAGCTGCACGGTGTGGGGGTTTTTATGTCACTCACTCATCCTGTCCCTTCCACCCTTCCTGCCTGTGCATGCTGCTGCTCATGGCAGCAGTGCAGCCTGCCCTTGCGCCGAAGGTCGCCTGCTCATCTTGCTTACAACCCCAGCGCTGGGCCGGGTTAGCCACCAGGGCACAGGGCAAGCAGCCTCCAGGGCCCCAAACTCCCCAGTGTGTAAAAGAAAGGAAACTGGAGCCATCCACCACCTTTTGTTCTTCACAGCTAAGATGGGAGCAGGGGACAGCACCCAAGCATGTTTTCTATGGGCCTCAGCCAGAGATCCAAAGCTGGAAGCTGATGCAACTGCAAGCTAAAGCACCTCCTCTCTCAGCAGAATAGAGCACCAGCTCCTCACCCCGAAAGGCTGCAAGGTAGCAGAAAACCTGTCAGCAGATAAGGACCAGCTACTGCACAGCCTGGGCCAGGCGCCAGCACCAAGGATGTGAAGGAAGGTGGTGAGAAGGGTGGGGAGGCTTCATCTATTGAATGAAACCACAGCATTCCTCAGGCCAGGCATTACTGCACAGAAGCAGAGCTGTGAATCTGCGCAGAGATGTGCAGCAAGAAAAGTGCTCCCCGACAGAGCAGGGTGAAAGCAGATGAGGGTTAAAGATGCATATAAAATATAAGCAAACCGGAGGTAAGGAGCTGAAGATGTACTCACACCCCTTCCAAACAGCACTGTCAGAGCAGCGTGTGTCACATAAGCCCCCTGTTTAGCTGGGGCCAAGCCTGTTCCAATCATCACTGCTGCTTTTACCACACAGCTCTGCATGGAACTCTTGGCATGGTCCCACTTTCCACCTTTATTTTCTTTCAAGTCTTCATTACTATCACTTAACCTCTCACAGGTTTGTGCCCATGCAGTGCTCAGCGCGGCACTCTCCAGAAAGCACCATCACCTCTGCACAGCCACAACTAAGGATTTGTCCGGGCCTTTCTCTGTCCTACACAGCTAAGCTCTGCTGTCGCTGCAGAGGATCAAACCACACATCCCATTGCATTGAAAGAGCCTAAGCGCGTTCAGCTGTGAAACATCCTGGTTACTGCTCCTGCACCAACAGGGAGCAGGCGCTTTCCCTGCCGAGCTGCATCCTCTGATGCACAACTCCTCGCTCACGGCTGCCGCGCAGGGCCGGTAAACATCCACCAAACATCCCACAAACGTCCCCAGCCCAAACCCCAGCCTTTCCTCCTGGCTCCATCCCCCTCCCCAGCGGCATCGCTCGTCTACACCTGCACACCCCTTGCATCCTGCACAGCCAGCACATCCTGCACACCGTGGCCGCGGCCATGTGCGCTGACACAAGTCCAGGGGCACAAATGCTTCCCCAGCGCGATGTGGGGGCAGAGCTACCACAAAGAAAACAAATCGAAACTAAAACGATAAAAGCTGAGGGGCAGCGACGGGCGCGTTTGAACCAGCTTTGTCCCAGCGCCAAACGCCTCCTCCGGCGGTGCGGCCCCGCGGGAACCGGCCCAAGCCCGCATCCCCAGCCGGGAGCCCGGCCCGCCCGCACGCTGTTCCCGCCACCGGTCTCACCGGAACCGCTCCTGCCCGGCCGTGTCCCAGATCTGCAGCTTGATCCGCTTGCCCGGCTCGATCTCCACCAGCCTGGAGAAGAAATCCACGCCCACCGTGGGGTCCGAGATCTGGGCGAAGCGCCCCTCGGTGAAGCGGCGGATGAGGCAGGACTTGCCCACGGTGGAGTCGCCGATGACGATCAGACGGAACTGGTACAGCCAGATGGCCTCCATGCTGCCGCCGCCCGCCTCAGCGCCCGCCCGCCGCCGCCGCACCGCCCATGCCCGGCCCGCGGGCCCGGGGGCAGCCGCCGCTGCGTTCACCCACAGGGGGCGCGCCGGCCGGCCGGCGGGGCCGCGCCGCTGGGCAGGGACCGCGGCGCAGCGGGAACCGCCGGTGGCCCGGGCCTGAACCTGGACTGGGGTAGGGACCGCTCCGCTTGAGCTCGGACAGGCGGCCCCGCTCTCCGCTCCGCGCCGCTCAGGCGGGCCCCATGGCGGCCGGCGCAGGCTCCTTTCGGGCACCCAGCTGGCCCCGTCACCGCCGTCGCATCCCGCCGAGCCGCACTGAGGTGCCGCGCGGACAGAGGGGCGCGGAGGGCGCCGGCCGCAGCCTCAGCCCCGCAAAACCGCGGCCCCGGCGCTGGGGCCCGCTGCCGCGGATCCCGCTCTCCCCGCAGCGCCGCGGCGGCCGTTCCGTGCGGCTGCAGCGCTTCCCTTCCCCCCCACACCCCCCCCGCCGGTGCTGGTGCCGGTGCTGGAGCCGGTACCGGGTGTCGGGACGGAGGCGCGGCCGAGTGCGGGGCGCGCCGTGGTGCAATGGCGGCCGCGCTCTACCGCACTGCCGGGAGGAGCCGCCACCCCCGAAACGCGGCCGCTGCGGGAGCCGGGCGGGGGCGGGGAGGGGCGGGACCGTGCGGGGTAGCCCCGGGCTGAGGGGAGCCGTGCCAAGCGCAGGGTCAGCAGGCGGACCCCACAGCTAAGGAGCACAGGGCAGCACTAACGGTGCTTGGGTGAGGGGTTCTAGCGGGGGGTGCAACACCTTCCTGTGCGTTAGACCAGAGTCTCGTTTCTGAGGGATCTCGCTCCACACCTTTGCATCGGGAGCTTCGTTCCCGTTGAAAGCTAACGGAGAGCCCAAAGTGCTCCTGGCACTTTCAGGGAGCTTCAGCACGGCCCGCCCCGGGCACCTGTCACCTGTATCATTGAAGCCTTGTCTGGAAGGGGACAGTGGTAGTGGTAATATATCTTACTAGCAGACTCACGAAACGCAGCAGAGCCACATGCGTGTATAAACAGTGTATGTATATATGAGGTGTATTGTCTCAAAACTGAATAGTTACAGACATTAACTACACAGCAACTTAAATACCACAAATCCTAAGAAACCCATTGCCCCCTGCTCTGCTTGAGCAGGTTCCTGGCTCCACAGGGTGAAGCACAGCATTCAGGAACCCCAGCAGCAGCGTACCTTGCACAGTGTATACACAGATGCCTTGGATTGTAAGTCCCAGTTCTGATCGGTTTGTCCCAAACAGGTAGTGTGGCTCTGTGGGACACAGCTGAGCTCAAGCTCAGGCTGCTTCAGCATTTGCCAGTGCAGTTTTGGTCTCTGGAAGGGAAGATGAGCATGTACATTATTAAAAACAGTGACTAAAATGTCTGTATTAAGTCAAACATTAAAAAAAGGATTATTGACACTTCTTTTTATAAATTTATGAAAGCATCGGTGTGCTTTCTTTTAATTACAGTTTCATTAATAGCCCATCCTGCATGACCACTATTGAAATAAACAGTGGCTATTATATTCATTAGATCCTCAAAAAAAGACATTATTATAGGTATGAGATAGTTAGCCGGCTTGTAAATTGGACTAGAACATTAAAGAGACCATTTCAAGTCCTAAGGAATAAATGGCAAGCAATTGTTCCAATACCCTTTGAAATATGTATATTAAGAAATAACAACCCCAAAAGACGCTCTTCTAATGTACCTCAACACGGGAAAGAAAACCAATGAAGCAGTTTGCACAACAACAGAAAAGGTGCAACAGAAATATTAAACCTATAAATCCCAGTTAGCAGTACATTAACCAGTGAGTCATTGCCAGCGGTGCTTTGTGGGGATCTGTTGCACTTTACTATATGATTTCTCAGTGTTTGATGCCCATTAGTCAAGCCCACAACAAATTGTGGTTTCTCTTAACTGTTTCTCTCCTCCCCACGCACATGCACACATATTCCCCCTTTCTTCCACCACCAGATGCCACTGATGGTCGATTTGCAGGTCAACCAACAGTGGCACCTCCAGGAGGTGTCTGAAGGCAGAGGTGCCAGTGGACATTGGTGTGAGCTACGCCAGTGAATACCTGACACTCCCTGCCTTGCAGGGCTGTGAGGAGCCAGGGAGCTCACCAAGGGGTGCACTGGTACCCAGCAAAAGCTGTCTTAGCCAGAGGAATTCCCATACCATGAGGGACCTGTTTCCCCAACAAATAAACTCACAGGATCCCATGATGCTGACGTTACCTTCATGCATACAGATGAACATACGCTGCATGACCAGGCAGGCACTTTATTAATTAGCAGCAACCAAGAAGGATGGAGAAAATGAGATCCTGGGGGAGAGCCTTTGTTCTGGTACCATTGTTGAAAATGGAATATCTGGAGTCTGAAAGAGAGATACAGAGAATTAACCTAGATTAGATGCTAAGGCAGGTTTGTTGGCTGGGGACAGGATGGTGGGTGCTGGTGAGAAGCAGTAGGAGCATGTGTGCACTTGGAGCAGCCCCCAGACTGGGGGCAGCCTGTCGATGCTCCTTCCAGAGGAACCGCTTTCTCCTCACAGCTGCTAGTTCAGTTGAGTTTAGTTTTTCCTCCTCACAGCTGCTAGTGCTGCAGGACTGCTGCCTGAACACCTCAGGACGGGCTTGGGCATGGCTGTTGCACTGACTAGTAGCAAGGGTTCAAATACTCACGTAGTGCTTGTAAGATAAGGTTCGGCAATTGTCACCATGGGCTTTTGTGTCAGCTTAAAATCTGTTGATTCAGATAAGATTGGGTTTGCAACAGTCTGGCTTACATACTTGCTCATACTAGGTGACTTGCACAACTTCTTTCAAACTTTTTTCCTTATCTTTCTCCATCCTTTGGAAAACAGAACAAAACCTCAGATACTTCCAACATTTGTAGGCACTTAAAAAAATGCAGGATAAAAGCTATAGAGACTACTTAATTGAATATGCTGCAGTATGGCTCTGACCTAATTATATCTGACTCTTAAGTATGTTTCAAGGTGGGTGGTTGTTCTGTATGTTACACTTTTGCATGTTGAAATATTTTAAGCAAGTCGTTTATTGAGACCAGAATCTGAAAACCCAACGTGTTACACAGAAATGTTACAATAACTCATCTTCTTACATAGAAGTGTAACACGTTGGTTTGCTTGGCCTTTTATTATTAGAAACATTAAAAATGTAAATATATAGCAAAAGTCAGACGTACTGCTACCTGTGTTGCATCCAATAAAACATTTCCTTCTGACTACTTGTTCTGTCAGGTGTTCACAATATTTGCAGATGAAATTCAAGGCCTGTATTATGAGGTTAATTTCTTTGCCCATAAATGTTTTTATGCTAATAACCGCACAAATGGGTGTTGGTAAAGAAGATCCTATTGTGTTAAGTGTACCATGAATGCTGTAAAGAGGCTGTAGTGGTTGTAATTGAGATTTAAATGTGGTGTGTGAAAGTAGCAAAGGCTGGTGGGAAGTGGAGAAAGACTTTACAGGCTAAAACTTTCCAAATGGAGGATCTAAATCTGCTTCTGAGGAGGATGCTGCCGGCTGTCAATGTCCGTTCCAGAAAGGTGTATTCTTGGCTCCAGTATTACCCTGAACCAGTTATGTGTTGGTCATTGTGCAGGAAAAACTGCTGTAGCTGTTTGTGTGCACTAGTATTATCCAGGTTTACATAGTAGGGAGGTGTCTTAATTATATCAGTGGCAGATATCCAAAGTATATGTCTTTAAGACAGTTTCAGATATGCTTTTTCCTAGTTAGGGTGGAATTGAATTGTGCAATAAATAGCCATGTGGCCAAACATAACTTTGGTATTTTGTCACCTGAGGATCTTTAGTCACACTGCTAAACTGTGGTACACTGATTTAAAAGATAGGGCAAAGGAAAGGGACATGCTTTCAGGTTGTGGAATGCTTCACTAGCAAAGCCTGGGATTGCGAATCCCCCATTATTTGCTCCAGGTTGTTACTGATGAGGTTACATGAGCAACTCTGAAATTCCGTGACTGCTCAGTTTTACATGGGTAGGAGGTGCTATGTTCATTCTCTGTGTTAGAGAACTGGTATCAACTTTGAAATAACGACAACTACAAACTCATACATCATTAAATGCAGTCAGTACATGCCAGACAGAGCTATTAAGGTCGTTCATGAGTGAAGTCCAAGCAATGTACTCTCAAAAGAGAACAGCAGGACAGCTTTAGGGTTATTTACCATTGAAGACAGTAGGACTCTCGTGGTGGTTTCACCGTATAGACCACAAGGTGGTGGCATTGCCCAGGCAAAAGGAGCGCGCAAGATTTTAATTGTTTTTGATTTTGGTTTGAGCTGCAGGTTTGGCTTTTTTTGCCAGTTTTGTTCTTTGGAGAGGAAATAACATGTTTAATATTTTAATATGTTGCATAATCAGCAATTTAAAATACACTTCTTGATACGAGGGACTTTTCCTTTTTAGAACACTTTCTCAATCCTGGGTATTAAGCAATCTGAATAACATTGAACTGTCCTAGAAGGGGACTGAATGTGGTTGTGCTCTGGGAATTTGGAGAGTAGGGTTGAGTCTCCTGGCTTCCTGTGTCATACCAGGCAAGTGGCATAAGTTTTGTGGACCTCTGTTTCTGATATGTAAATTGGGAATATACCATTCCACCTTCTGTTTTCCTCTTGTTTCCTGTGCAGGCATGTCTTGTACCCATAAATATCTAACGCACTAGCATCCTGTCTCTTCTTGAGTATTTAAATTGCTCTTGTAACCTTTGCCAGACTAAGACGTACACCATGTACTTAATTTCCTTGTTAATAAACTTGTACACGAGTGGAGTGAGAGGGGCTTAGCGGAGGTGCACACCAGTGGGCAGCCGGTATTGAGATGGTGCTGAGTCCTATTCCTTGACCTGTAGACTTGAATAGATGAGCCTCCATAATCACAACTTAATAGTATTTTAAAGGGTTGGCTTTTGGCTTTCTACCTGAGTTGCCAAGGCTCCTGCTCTATGACTGGGATCTCCTGCCTCAGCGGGCATGCTGACAGCTGCTCCCAGCTTCCTGAAAGTGGGATCAATTTAGGTCATGAATTCAACCACACTGCCTCCTTCTTCTGTTCCTTCATCAGTCTTCCTCTTTCCTTGGCCTCTTTAAGCGCCTTTCTCCAGTGCTATCAGAGCTGCTGTCTTATCAGCCTGTTTACCATCACCTTGACCCCTACAGTGGTATAGGCTTAGATCAGCTTCCCTGCACACACCCTTCCTTCTGGATCATCTATCAGTGTCTGAGGAGAAAGTTACCTGACAAACTGTTCAGATTTTGGAAAGCTTAAAACAAGGTTGGTAATCTTTTCCCTTTCCTAGGAATTCTCTCTATTGGAAGATGGACTTCATGGGAGGGTGGGGAGGAAATGCAGGTCAAAATTCATTTGCTTTGTTTTGAAGAGCTTTAAACCATGTGATACAGATTAAATCATAGAATTATGATTTTAAATCTTAGGTTTGGCATCAACTGAATGGTCACTAAAGAGTTCTTCCCTACTGTCTGTTGCTTTTATGTTTAACATACAGGTGCAAGACTTTTTATTTCCTGTAGCCTGTATTTCTTGATTTGCACACAGATTCTGAAATCCTGGATACTTAGAATTTCTTTCTGGTCCTTACTGCATAGCACAAGGAAAATTTGGTCTTATGTTTGAGGTTCTACCATGACAAACTATAAGGCTGGTGTCTGTTGTGAAGTCAATGGTCAGATGTCCAAATGCAGTGTCACTTCAGCTGAAACTGATGGCAAAACTTCCACAGCTCGTCCAGTTCCCTAATTCTCTCTCTTATACTTACGAGCAACAAATGTACCTCAGATACTGGAGACAGGAAATCAGTGCAGGTGTTAAAACATGTGAGATGATAAAATATTTAGTTCCTATCTTACAAAATAATAAGGCCAGGTGTAAAACAATGGCTCTCTTAACTAATAGGACTTGTAAAGGATATTCCTTATTTAATAGAAAGTGTGGAAGTGGAAACTTTACAACTCTTGAGTAGAGCTCGTAACATTTTATCTCAAGCTATACCTCTGGTGGCAAGCTGAATTTATCTAATTTTATATCTGTTATAAATGTGTACATGTTTATGTGTACTACATGCATGCTAGGGTATAGCAGTGCAGTGATTCAAGGGTATTTAGACAATACTGTAAGTACAAGTGAATGTACTTGGCTCATTTAACCAATACTTGGTGGAAAGGCAAAGGTTGTCTTGTTCCCAGCCCACAGCACGTTCCTTAAAACAGATGTTTGTGTCTTGGCTGTTGATGGCTTACTTCTTAAATGTTATTTTGCAGGGTATGTGGCAAATGTGCCAATAATTGAGCCTTGGAGAAATCTTTTCACATATTCACAGATAGCAGTGTCCCAGAATCCAGGAACTCCTGTGGTCCAACTCCATCTCTGCAGCTGACATGCTGCAACTTTGACTTCTATGTGCTCCCACTTCCTCTGGTACTGAATAGGAATGACACAATAGCATTTACCTAATGCAGGTGCTGAGAGACTTGCCCTGGTGCCCCTGTTTAAAAAGGGAAAAAGAAACAACAGAAAGCACATCAAACAGCCCACTTTGTATGGCTTGAGACTTTGACTGAAAGTATTTGATATAGGTACTAATGTGACCCTAAGGAAAAGTCATGGGGGTGTTGGATAAATGTGTGTTATACTTGGGTATTCATTGAAAAGGATTTTGCCTACTTGTTTGCGAATAAAGAAGAAACAACCCATTTGACTGTTGTTGAATTGTACTTTTATTGAAACTAGCTCAAAGTGATCAATGAAAATGAGGGGGGAATTAAAAACTTAAGGGAAAGCATTATAAAGTAAAAGAAATTATTAAGTAATATATTATTAGGTAAGTTACCTAATATATATTAGGCAAGTATTGTAAGGTAAAAGAAATTGACTGGGTCAGTCGTTCAAAAAGCACTCTTCCAAATTGGGCTGATCACTGAGGAAGACTTGAGTCTGTCATTTATGATTTGGAAATGTGAAATTAGGAGTGTTTATTAGATGCCTTGCCAGTTTATACAAAGTATTTGCCTAACTGGTGGACTTGTATGCCTGATTAAAAAAAAATAGTAGCAGTGGAAGCAGTGGGATGTGGGTTTTTTTTTTTTGCTTTGAAAAGTAGGTCCTTACCACTGGGCCAAGTTGGCTTAAGCTGCATGCTGTGCAAGACTAACAATGTGAAGAAAACTTCTTGTTTCTTTCTTTTTTCATCTTGCCACACTCAAGTTCTGTTTGGAACTCCTTTCCAAATTGCTATGAACAGCTTAGCACAGGGGAGCCCTGGATTCCTGGTTTGAGCTTTCACATGCTGTTTGAACAAGGGATAATAATAATAAAAGTAGAAATTTTTCATTGTCTGGCTTCCCAACCTATGTTCTTGCTTTGAGCCTTGGCAGCTGATTATGGGAATAACAATTTCCTTATCCATTAGAAATAGATATTTAAAAGTGGCAGGTGCATCTGAAACCTGTAGCCTCAGTGCTGCTCTTTGTGGCACTGCTTGTCTGACTCCTCTGGGCCCCTCTACCGTACTTCCCTTTCCCTCTCGCTCTCCAGCCGTGCTTGTGGTGGCCCAGCAGGAGCTTGGCACACGGGCACAGGTGTTACAACATTTTTGGTAAAGCTGTAAGGTTGTTTTATGAAGAAGTTGGGTTTTCATAGAACCATAGTTTGGGTTGAGAGGGAACTTTGAAGATCATCAGTTCAACTTGCCCTGCCACAGGCAGGGACACCTTCCACTAGACCAGGTTGCTCCAAGCCCCTTCCAACCTGACCTTGAACACTACCAGAGATGAGGCAGCCACAGCTTCTCTGGGCAACCTGTGCCAGCGCCTCACCACACTCACTGAACAACAGTTTTCTCTTATCTCCAATCTAAACTTACCCTCTTCCAGTTTAAGACCATGTCCCCTTGTCCTGTCAAGCCTGTTTTATCAGCCAGCCTGGCACAGAGTGGTGGCATGTCCTGAGCTGTGACTATTTTCTTGCCCCTGCCAGGCCAAAGTCCTTTCTCATCCGGGTCACAGTTCATCCTCTCCCATTACAGATACGGAGCAAAATCCTGTGTGAATCCTCTGAGCTCAGTTTAGCCCCAGAGTTA
>JAVHNF010023778.1:0-10492 GCA_034783455.1 Micropsitta finschii | reverse complement strand
CCCAGATAAATTTTGATTAGAAAAAAAAATTAAATAAAATGCTGTAAGAGACCTAGTTAACATCCATGCATGAACAGGCAGGCTACCAAGTTCTCCTCTGTGTCACTGACTTGAAGACGCTCTCTACCAGCTCTCTCAAAGGCTATTCATTTCAGTTCCTTTTCCTCCTGGATATTATTGCCACAGTTCAGCAGAGGGATCAGATCCGAGGGGTGCCTTAATGATTAACTGCCTGAAATCAATTTCCTTTCACTGCATCACAAGAAAACACAACACAAAAATCACTGACACAAAGACTTGCTCCTTATTAACTCCTCTTGCCACTGTTCTGGGTTCAAAGCATGCAGCTGTTTTGAACCTTGAAGTGGATTACACTAACTTGGAGTAAAGCCTCCACATACTTAGCTAAATCAGGATTTTTTTCATTCACTTCAGAAATCACATCTCATTTTGTCCTGGATTACTTTTCTTAGACAGACAAGCCCTAATGTATTAAACAAGCATTTCCTCCATTTAGAGCATTTAGCACCTACAGAGGTACTCCAGAAATAAGTCTTCAATGTTAAAAGCACAAAACTTGAAATATTTTCTGGAAAGCAGAAAGACTTGTAAGAGAACTGACAGGAAAAGAGCTTTTTTTAAAGCAGACTAATAAAAGTTACAGATTGGTTTTGGAAAAGAGCAAGTATAGTACTTATATAGACCCTGCAGAAGCAGCTGGTTACAGTAAAGACTCCAGCTAGTAACTTTGAGAGCAGACCAAGAAGCTAACCAACAGCAAGACTGCACGAATGCGCAGGTAGTGCCAGCACACCAAATTTGCACAGTTTCAGTTGTAGCTCAGTTTGCAGCAGTATGATTTCAGAGGCTTCAGTTTTCTTTGTTTTCCTACCTCCTCCCCTTTCATCCCCCCCACATCCATCTGGCCAGAAGTTACTGCTCCCTCATTTGTGTCAATGCAATCAGTTCTATTACCATGTTCTGAGCCAAGCCTGTGACACTGTTCATTTTGTACTGGGAGAAAGGAAGAGAAGGAGGGAACCTTCTCTAGAGATACTGCTTCAGAATTTTTATTTTGAACAGAAACACTGAACTGGGATAATGACAGAAAGAGTAGCAGGACAAGTAGCTGGGAAGGAACTTGGGTCTTAGAAGGCAGAAAGAGCTCATGAGCAAGGGCAGCACTGCAGATACATGGCAGGTTACTTAACTGATACATACTGACACTAAATATGTATTACCAAACTGCACTCACCACTGCCTATTTTTCCTAACAAAACCAAAATTTAAAAAAGAGAGCTATTTTCAGCCCTCGATTTTAACGTTTTGTGGCAGTGAAATATGAAAAGTTTAAATCCATTTTTTTTTCCATTAGTAAATGTCTGTTTGTATGTCCCATTTGCTGTTCATGTATTGAAGTGTTAACCACCTCATCATATCTGGACACTGCGCATGATTTCCCCTTCATTGATGACTACTCCAAATCAACTTCTTATCTACAAAGTGTTTAAAAATAGTTTAGAAAGGATTTGTTTTTTCTCCATCTTCCCAAGGACCAAGGTGAGGTTTCTCAACTTGCTGTTCCTCAGATCACACTTCTTGCCCTTCTTGAAGTTAGTGGTGTCATTTGCTTTCTTCCAATCTCTATTCGCCAGGACCTTCCAAAGATGATAAACAAGAGCATCCTTGCAGTGACAGCCAGCTCCCTCAACACTTGTGTGTGTTGAGGTCCCATGGACTTGTCAATGTTCAGTTTGTTCCCTTATTCAACCCTCCTTTACACCATGAGTAAGTCTTCATTGCTCCATGTTTTTCCACTGACCTTGTGGGCCCAGGATTCCTGAAGGCAAGCCTCATCAGTAAAGACTGAGGCAACAGAGGCACTGAGTACCCTGGCCTCTTGCATGGCATTTGTCACGTATGCCATTCAGCAGCAGCCCCACATTTTCTCTACTCTTCTCCTTGTGCTGCTAATATCCCTATAGAAGGCCTGCCTGCTGCATTTCATGTCCTTTGACAGCCTCCAGGTATGTTTTGGACTTCCTGTCCCCATCCCTGCATGCTCAGAACTGTCTCTATTCCTCCTATTGCACTCCTCTTGCACCTATTTATGTTTCCATTTTATGTATTTGTTGGTTTGTTCATCTGTGCAGGTTTCCCACCACAACTGCTCTCCTGTAAGTCAGAATGCATCATTCTTTGGGGGTGGGAGAACCAACCAGCTGTCCTGGACATCACCTCTCTTCAGGACTATATCCTATGGGATTCTTTCAAGCAAGTCTCTGAACAGGACAGTTTATTCTCCTCAAGTCCGAAGTCATGACTCAACCTAGCTTAGGTTCTGAGCTCTCCTACAAGGCTTTAAACATTAGATTTAATAGTTTGTGTAACAAACACTGAACCAGTCTACACAAAAATAGACAGTTGCTGTATCCGTTTGTAGAAAGCATGAGCAAAAGAAGAGACACTTACTCTGTCAAGCATCTCTTTGGTATGAGCTGCAGACAAACAGAATCTGGCTCTGGACTCAATGATGGGGGTGGCAGGGAAGCCCACAACCACAACACCGATGTTCCGCTTCAGCATCTCACGCCCAAACGCGCTGCCAGAGAGAACAAGAAAGATCATCAGAATGATACCAGTGGTGGCAAAGCAGCAGCAGCATGAAGGTTGCTGTATGTTTAACCATACAGGCCTTTGTTGAAGCAAGCCTGCAAGACCACAATTTGGAACTTGCGGTGCTTTCTTCTAGAGGCAGAATGCCTATTCATGAAAGCCATTTTTTAATTCATTCCTAAGGTGGTCCTCCTCAAAAGGTTTCACTGTATTAACTTCTAACAGCAGTAAAAGATTAGAGGTGGCAGAGGCTGGTCTACTGGATTTGTAACCTAACCTTGGAAATCTTTCCAATAGGAAAGAGGGATTTTAGCTTGGGAGATAGACTATACAAGGAATCCCGCTTGCTGCAATCCCCTAAAGCTTCTGCAATTTCAAGTTGGTTTGTTTTCACCAATTTAATTCAATTAAAGTACATTACAGTGTCACAGAATGCACCACTTTTTAAGTGCCTACTGGGGAATCATTGAATTGCCACAGTAAATTGAGATAACCTAATCTGACACCAAGTTCTTATGGGTTTTAAAGAAATCAGCGGCTTTGACTTATGTGATGAGAGGTACGAAGATCTAGATCCTTTCTGTAATGGCAGTGCAACTGTGGGTGTGTCTACAGGCCATAGGAAATAGTTCTTTTTGAACTGACCTTGTCTTCAGAAGCAGCAGAACTTGAGGCTTAAAAGGACATGTAAAAATAACATCCTTTTACTAGGTTTATAATGTTTCTGCCTTTTACTTCTGCTGTGACTATTTTCCTCATAAATAGGTGCACAGTGATACACTTAATTTTGTATCCGTTTAGTACTTTCAAACTATTTAAAAAACAGACCACGACAGACAAAGAAAGGATGAAGTAGATCAGATGAGAGCTGGCCCTTAGGATCTACATCAGAGCTCCGTGTTCCTTTTCATTTTTAAGTTACTGGCCCAACTGCTAAGCTAATAAACATTTCCATGAACATTTCCAGGGAAAAGATTGTACTGGCTGGTACAGCAGCCGAGCAACAGAAACAGTATGCCTCTGTGTGCTGGATGGCACACACTGCAGATTATACAGCACCTATAAAGGTTAAAGGCCTTTTAAATTTGGTTATACTGAGAAGGCTGGAGGAAGACTGCATCTAGCTTCATGCAGAATGCTAGAAGATATTTGATCCCTCACAGAACCACAGTACTTAGCCAGACTGAAGCCTGAGCTAGAACACTACACATGTTTGTTACAGCTTAAAATGAAGCCATGCTTCCCAAATTCAGAAGTGTTGGTTGAGCACTGCATTATACACAGATGTTGAAAAGCAGCTACCAAAGCCAAGCTGTCCTTGAAATCAGGCTTTGTTTATGTTGCAAAAAAATTTAATGTATACATTATATCCTGCTTGCAGAATTTTAGCTGTAATTATGCACACAGCAGCCCATATGTCCGTAAGCATTTATAAAGCTTACAGTTCGATTAGTATTTACAATAACAGTATCTGAGCTGTTAAATACAGACTTCTTAAAAAACTTGGGATTCACTAAATACAGGTTGCTGTGTCCCATCATATCCTACCCCCTGCTTTTTCCTTTTTTAAGTTTCAGAGTTCACCTGTGGAAATGTTGACTTCTTCCAATTCAGGAACTGGTTAAAAGACTCTTCTAGTGACTTAATGTTAATTTTAATTTCAGCTTTTCTTTAGCATATACATGCACTTTGCATAGAAATAACCTGGATAAAAACCAAAACAACCCCAGAAAACCCAAACCCAACTTTTAAAATATGGCATGTAGTGGTAAAATGTCTCCCCTGAAATGCTTTCTTGCTGCTGCAAGCTACAAGCCTCAATTATCTTAAGATCACTTGCAGGAAGTTTCCATGTTTCCTAAGACTCAGTAATGACCATAAAAGCAAAAAAAATCAATCCAGTCTTTTCTGACATTTATAGAAGTCTTAACATTCTTGTACCATCCTAGCTTTAGAGAAGACGGGTGAGAAGTTTCCTTGTTAAACCTACCCAATTTTTGCTGGCATGTAGAGCATCAGAGGCACAACTGGGGAATCTTCATTTCCATAGATGATAAAGCCCATCTCTTTCAGTCGTCTCCTGAAATATCTCGTGTTCTCTGCTAGCTGCTGCACACGTGCTTTCCCTAGAAAAGAAATTAAAACAGGACCTAAGTCACATGCATAAGTGCAACACAAGACCTCTAGCTGATGTACGAACTATGATGTACAGCTTGTGCTTACACAAGGGTTAGATTAACTGCAAAGCAGAACTTGCAGTTTCTTTTACCTTATGTAATCAAGATCACTCAATTTCTGACAAGGCGATAGATGGATGGACTAGGACAGGCACAACCATCAAGTCCTAGCGCTCCCTATTTTTTTCATATCAGGTTTTTAATCAAGAGGTACCTGCTTTTAAACAAGATTCAAAATTTGCTCAAAATTTACTGGTGACTTCACCTTGAAGAAGAGTTTCTTACACTTTTAATAATGAATGGAAACCTACTGAATCAGCTAGGGCTGTTCACTATGTTTTATCCTGCTTGTCTGTATTAACGGAAATTACCGATTTCCTCCTTAGGTCTACTTGCTGAACTGACTACATGGCTGTTCCCCGCCCTTCTTCACTCAAAACGAGCTGGGTTTAAATTAAACCCATTACTTCTGATAATCCAGCTCACTTTGCAATAACCAGCAGTGGCCAATCCATCACGCATTCAGCCAATTCTGGCATTTGTCAAAATTAGTACACAGGACATTGGACAGCTAGTATAACTTAAACACTGCAGCTAGCCAGATGTGCATAGGAGAACCCATTTATCAGTTAATTAACTTCTAGCCTAGCACAATGTATTACATATCTGTATCACCCAGAAAAAGATCCACATCATCTCACCTAAGCAGATCATAATACATTTCTGATCAACTAATACTCTGCTGTGCTTAACAGATTAAGCACTGAGCCATCGATGAGACTATAATAAGTAACATTTATAATTACTTGTCTCTGGTCCAGAGTGTATTTTTGGATAATTGATTATCCAAGCACTGTTTTCACTAGATGGGTGATTCATATACTGAAGCATTAAATCTACAGCAGTGCAGATCTACGCCACAAAGTGAAGATGACTGCTGGATATTAATAGTCTTCCTTTAAAGTTGTAGATAACATAAGGTGATTTACCAAAAGGAATGCCAGCTCTCAAAGAAGCATCCAACACCCACATAGCTCTGCTCCAAGCCAGAACAAATGTAATTTTAAGAACCTATACAGTTTTTGTAGCCAAGAGTATCAGACATTCCACCCACAACCATGCAATCAAAGGCAAAATCCCATCAAAGACAACGCATGAGAAAAAAGGATGAAACCTGTTAAGTTTGCAAAACTTAGCCTATCATTAGTGGTAGAAGCTGGTATTTTTAACAGCAGTCATTGCCATTTAAGACATCTCCTCCATTAAAAGTGTTATTTCTTAATCTTTTCTCCCCCAGAGTTTCTTCAGAAGCTTAATTCCTCTTTCCCAAAAAGCAGTAAGATTTCAGGAAAACACAAAGGCATCTTGTGCTTATGAAACTTATTTTTCAATTGGCTCACATCACATCAGATGCTCCAGTGGAGACCCAGCTTTCTCTTATGTTTTCAGACCAACTTTTCGGTTATTTTAAATACCCCAGACTGCAAAGTGAAGTTTAAAAAACAAAAAAAAAAAAGCAACAAAATAAAAAGAAACAGGCCTACTGCAAGATACTGCAGAGAGTGGCCCCAAAGCCATTACTTGCATTTTTAACACTGAGACAATCAATAAAACCACAAGTGTTCAGAGCAGTCTACATGCACAAAAAAAAGCTACAATGATACCTTCTCAGAAAGCCACACCTGCATATCTCCTATACAGAAATGCACAACTTCTGACAACATTTCAAGTCAGTGATGTACAATCCCATCTAAACACACAGGAGATTTCACTACTGCAAGAGTAGTAAGGTAACATACACAGCTGGATACAAGTGCTGTGATCAGCCCCTCTACCACAGCCAGGAATACATCTTCTCCCATATATACATTCTCTCCATGCTCCCATAATGTATGGAGTTTACAGTGCTTCAAGCAGAAGGAACTTCAGCACTTCTATAGTTTTCCCCTCTACAGACTCACACCCTTTCCAAGTTGTTGTGAGCCTTCCAGGCTAAAGATTAAAGAGTAACTTTAATTTGTAGTTGGCAACCACTTCACAGTCTTCCTTAAACTCTTTCCCATAAAAAGAGTTTATGATTCTAGATTTGTCCTTATAGATCGAAGAATGCTTTGAGATGTAAACAAGTTTCATGTGCAAGTCTTTCCATCCTTTACAGAGATGTAATCGCCTAGTATAGCAACTGATAGATTTGGAAGATGCTGCCTTCAGGTTTGTGGGTCTCAAAAGCCTGTCAGCTCGTAATCTGTTCCAGAGCCATCAGTCAATTTAATGAAATTATTACCTCTCTTGAAACTTGCCACCATGGCTACAACAACATTAACAAGAACTTGAAAACATTCAGTAGTGTCTTCTCACTATCCACCATGTGTCATTACCATCTGAAGAGATCTGTAGTCATGACGGAGCAAAGCACCAGCAATCAAGCTGGAACCAGGCGCAGGTTCCTTGTCCTCCACTTCTTTTATCCCTGCATCTCCTCTGCACTTCAACATATTTAGTCTCCTATCCCACTGTAAAATCCTGCACTTGAAGAGTGATGCCACATGTTAATTGAATAGGGTTTGCAATATTATGCAACAATATTCAGCTCATAATATTTGTTGCTTCAGCCCCTGGTACACATGGGTGTAGCAAGCTGTTAACTGCTATCAGAGTTTTAATGTGTTTTCTGGGACCACAAAGACAAACCAAGCAGTGCCTGCAGACAGCAGTGACTAGGTAGCACTGCTGATCCCACTTGTACCCAAAACAGTGCTTGAGCATTCAAATAGAACCTCAAAATCCCTTCTCAAATCAAACATCTTCTGCAGCTCAGAGCCCTGTCCACATCTTTTCAAGTGTAGGCCTAGAAAGACTGCCAGGACTGCAGCAATCCTCCAGTAGCTGGCTTTCTTGGCAGTATACAGCTGCATTTTTAAGACCACGCAAAAAAAGGCTGGCTCAGACACCACCCTGCCAATTGTTCTCGCACAGGAGTTGTGCAACGATTCTGGTAACATCCTTTCATCTAGGAAACTGGAATATGATGACCTTCAGGAAGGGAAGGGGGAAGAAAGGGAGGATTACTGGAACAGAGCTCTTCAAAAAGCTGGAAAACTAGACTCCCTTATCAGAGCAACTGATCTGAAGTCCCTTATGAGTTCTGTAAATGGCTTAAACCAGCTACTGACAGACTTACACTGGAATTAGAGGATTAACTAATAACTTCTCCTTTGCTTTTATACCCTTTCGCAGGTCCACTGCAGTTGTAACAAGATTGCTCCTGCCATTTAGAAAAACATTTCTGTGCTTGTACAAGCCTTGCATCATTCAGTCTAAAGCACACATATATTCCCTAAAGAACATGCTGCCAGTCTATCAAAATATATAGGCCACCTAATGGGGAGAAACATTCTCCTTTAACCACTTTCAGCTCAGAGCTGGAGCTGTGCAAACGCAGCAAATCAAAAAGAACGGAGAAAAGAAATGCAACAATTGCCTCTGCTTGGGTAACTTAGATGGGCTGAATATTTATAGCTGACAGTTTCAGGAGAGGTACATGCTTTTACTTGACACAGCCTTATACTAGTCCAAGATAACAGGCAGTCACTTGAAACTGGCACTGCTCATCTTCATGCCAACATTTGTTTTACTGTACACCTAAAGTATACATGATACAGAGTTGCAGCCGTTCTTCCTCAGGTGCAAATAACCAAGTGTAAACTCACAGATCAGCAGCAACTTTGCTGAAGAAATCATTCAGAGCCACTCTCAAACTTTGGTTCTAAGGCACTGCCCATAACCTCATGGTGGTCTGTACTGTACATGGCCAAGAATGCCAGATACATGCTTTTGCATTTATAAAACCTAAGCAACTGAAGTTTAGACTTAACAGAGCAGAAAAGTCAGGCTTCAGAGCTTCTGCAGCAGGAAGGTTCTGTACAACAAGCTGAAGCAATACAGTAAGAGCTGACTGACTGTATTTTTACCATTCCTCCAATACTTGCAGTTTACTTCCAATATGAACAGCAAACTTTTGCCCACTTCTAAACAAGCTGCAGATTTGTGCTGAGGGAGAGCATTTCTCTTATTACATTTTACCATACGGCATGTCAAGTTATACAGTATGTAAGGCAAGCAATACTCTTTAAAAAAATGTAGCTAGCATCTCCCTGAGAAAACAGCACCCCAATATTCCAACACCCTAGAGAAATCATTCCATTGTGAACCTAAATGCACATGAGATGCATATTCCCCACAACCCTAGTGGAAAGTAAATTAGTATCTCTGCCAGGACACATTCACACAGGTTAAAGCAACGTTACTTCATCACTTGCAAAGGCCTCTGCTTTAGAGGTCACATTGCTTAGAAAGACAGAAGTTACATAGAAAACCTTATCTAGAAATATTTCATCAAATTTCTTCTCAAAGCAGAAATTGATACTGATCATAGTTATCTGCATAATAAATAGGAGACTGTACATTCCACCACACCAAATCTAAACTCCTGTATCAACTAGGCACATAAACAGAGAAACTCACCTGTATTGAGCCTCACTGCTCTTTACATCACAGAAGTTCATGCTTAAACTAACAGTTCAAACACTGCAAAGATTATCAGATAATGCTTATGGACAAAAAAGCAATTTAATAAATAAGCAGCAACTGCACAGCATTAAAAAAAAAAATAAAAGAAAAAGAAAACCAGACACTTCTTAGAGCTGAGATCTGTGTAAGCTCTCTATTCCACATTAAAAAGCCATCTACAAAGAACAAAGAAGCCCTAGAATCTGTGGAAGTTACTCTGCCACAACGATCTAATATTTATAGTGTTTCTGTCATTTATTAAGGCTGATGAATAAGCTACCATAGATGGTATCAGACTCCAAAGAAAATTTAGTTCAACCAGGATGTATTTGTTTTCCCTCCCTCTTGTGATCTCTAGGCAGTAATTGGAGAGCAATCACAAATCTGTCTTTCTAAACAATGCAACACTTCATCCGCAAGGCTTCTTGAGAAATAAAAGGCATGTTGCATTGTACACAAACAGACTACTAACTGACACTGAACTCCAGAGGGGCAAACCAACTTCAGATAGCCAAGAAAACACAAGCAAGATTTTATCTGCTTGTCTCACTAGGGATCACAGTCACCTGTACCTAAAACAAAGTACCTGATGCAATACAAAGGAAGCTCTATGTTTACATTTTGATTTTTATAAAAACTTCAAAGCAACATAACAGGACACATCTTTAAAAATGGCTCCAAGCAGTGAAACTGTTAACTGTATGCACAAGGTTCAATAGAGCTCTTGTTGGTCAACAAATACCAGTTTACACTAGATAGCTAAGAGGAAGTTACTATATATTCTTTCATTAACTAATCTTGCAGCTGTTCACCACATTAGATTTTTAACTTTCCAGTCTTAATTTAACCTATTTTTTTTTTTTGTTTCCAACATGGACAATGAGGCCAAACAGCAGTTTCACACCTTTATTTTATATACCAGTTGAAGGCTAAAGTCCTTCATTTTAATGATTAAATGAAAATATTAGAATAAAGCTCTTGATATGAATTGACTGCTACCCAGTACACGCAGAATCATTCCACTTGTGATACATACTTATTTCCACAATTACTCAGTCTCTCAATAACAGCTTATGTTGTAATATAATGGAACACTCTCTGTTGTTCCACTGAAAATGTTCCAGTTTCAC
>JAVHNF010023777.1:0-14290 GCA_034783455.1 Micropsitta finschii | reverse complement strand
CACTAACACAAAGGTTATTTTTAAGACATAAAAAACACAAAGCCACATAGATTCAAGAGACCTACAAGAACAGATCTATTCTATTTAAAATAAGTCTAAAACCACCAACCAACCAAACAAGCCACAAACCACACAAAAAACCTCCAAACAACAACAACAACAAGCAGAAAGGGGGACAGATCAGTTTTTCAGAATATCTGTCAGCATCCATTGTAATTATCAAGGAGTAAGCTTAAAAGGAAGCACCCTTTCACAGAATACATAATTAAACAAGTGAACATACTGCCAGAGAATTTAGGAAGGCCATAGGATAAACAACTCAAAGGAGTTCCATGGGTTTTTTTTTTTTCATTTCTTTAGTGTCTATTAAGCATTCTTGATCATCTACTTTAAAATCAGGATATACTAACTTTTGGTCTGATCCATTATACTCAGTTTTACATTTGAGCCTCATGAATGGGAGATAAATCAAACAAACAGAAGTCAAACACAGCAGTCTTAACTATCTTAACTTGTAACCCCGCTACAGTTTATTTGGATCATCAATTTAAATGCTCACAGCAGAATGATGGAAACGTTACCACTAGCACCAAAAAATCATAAATCACAAGAATGATTTATTCCAATTAAGTTGTAAATGGAAGAACAGGCTAGTAAACAAAACAAGGAGAAAATGTAACA
Organism: Micropsitta finschii; assembly: GCA_034783455.1. Lineage (NCBI taxonomy): Eukaryota > Metazoa > Chordata > Aves > Psittaciformes > Psittacidae > Micropsitta > Micropsitta finschii. The sequence goes on along the minus strand of JAVHNF010023777.1, from coordinate 13,609 downwards.
ACAGTGCCAGCTTCCATTCCTACCTAAAGAAAGTGTTAAAATTACCACGAAAATGGGATTCCAACCTGTCAAGGTAACAGATAGCTCTATCACACTAAGGTCATATATTGCAGCCACCTCCACAGGTCATTTTGATGAGCATTTTGATAACACCTGAAAAACCCCTAAACACACAAAAATAGCAAAACAGGATCAAAGAAAACACTACCTATATGCATTTTTAAGTACATCCCATGAGACACGAAACCAATGTTGCACTGAAAGACATAAACTGATCATCCTCCCAGATGCTGACAGTGGAAAAAAAGATCCCACCAGAGAGGTCTTTTTACATTCCACATGCTGAAAAAGTCATTAGAGCAAACATCTGACAGCAGAAAACAAACATACGGCTTGGGGAGTACGGAAAGTAAGAGGATTTGTTACTGACAGACATGCAACAGTAAAGTTTATTCTCTTCTTATCCCTACCTTCTGTAAGTGTTAAATACAGCGTTGGTTTATTTATTTATCATTTACAGAATTATTTTATTATCTGGCCTGGTCTCATTTAAAAAAAAAGCAAACCAACATCCCATAGTAAACTGTTCATCTTGACTGTCATGAGGGTCTCAAGAAGAGAACTTCAGTTTCCTTAGTGACACTTTGCAAGTGTGGGGGAGGTTTAGGATTTATATTATATGTCGTGAGAAAACTTGAAACCTTCTAGGTGCTTCTGGAAGTCAGTGACATACTAAACCTCTGGAGTACACAGCCAAATAAAAGGGTGATCTACAGATTCTAAATCTGGAAAGAGCTTTGTGCCCGTGGACCATGTTGCCCAAATATATTGAGTTTATAGGTGGCTTGCCTACATCAAGTCCTGTCACAAAGCATGGCACATAACAGATGGTCTGTTGCTTAAGACACTTTAGAGATCCAGATTCAGTTTAACTTTGTACAAGTCCCTTAGTAGGACATATCTACACCATGGATATAGTCAGATTTAAGCTGTCTCTACCCAAGCTAATCTGGAAATGAAAGTGCAGGGAAGACAGCTGCAAAGACACCCAAGCTCAAAATAGATGATCGGGTTTCTGGGCTCATGGGCAATACCAGGCAAACTCAACACAAGTCTACCTGCTGAACTACACTGAACTGAACTTCCTAGTTCTGGTCTCCAGTAGTTCTCAATTCTATCCTGTGTTCCACTGCAGACATTCTATTTTTTGTTTTGGTGGCTCAGCTTTCCATCTGCATTAGAAGAATAAAAGCACAGCCCATACTTACAAGGTATCAGGAGGATAACTATATTAAGTGTTCCTAAGGCACTCTGGAATTATGGCCATAGATGTAATGTCAGTTCCTTAGAGCAGTGAAAAAGAGATGACAGGGCAATCACAACTCTAAGGAAAGAGCAATTGAGAACATAAAGTTTATTACTTTTTTTTTTTTCCTTCATATTTAACTATCTTTCCATCAAGGGGACACTGCAGAAGAAAGTGGTGGGTCAGGTGCAGGACAGAACAGGGCACAGAAGTACAGGAAAGTAAGACTCTTAACCACCAATTTAGTTTCAAACTACTATGAAATGAGACAAATGAGATGTCTGTAGTTTAGAATTACAATCCATTGAAAGACTGATCTCTTCCCTGCTTAAGATCAGAACTGGTTGGAGACTCTCCAAGACAATACAGAGGAAGAAATGAGCCTTGTGAAGAAGCCATGCTACTCAGCAGTGACAGAGCTATTAAGTATTCAGAAGCATCATTTAAAGAAAAGTGTGCTTAAAACATGAATCAAGAAATCTGAAAGAACAAACCTCTTATTCAGAAGTAGCCTTTATAGCAACATCCTGTTTTCTATGACAGCAAACTGAGAAAATTTGGCTGAATAATACAGTGCCGATTCATTTCCCTCTACTTCATTTTTGCATCATTTCACACTCAGTGATTGTCTATTGCAGTATGGAGCGGTGATTGTGTATGACAGAATTCCTCCAAGTTAACTGCTTCCACTGTTAATCGTCACACACATTATTTGCAGAGTAAACTGCTTGGTTTAAGTTAACATGCTTTGCACCACATGTGCAGCATGGTAGAAACATGTACACAGCAACTAATGCATCTCTGCTAATGACTGGTAATTCGTTAAGCTGATGAATCCCTACAGCTTATAGTCATCTGTTCATAATCTTATCTTCATTCACAGATCATGGCTGCCTTGCTTCATCTTCTTCATCATGAAAAAAATATAATTAAAATACATTAAAACCTACTTATTTTAATAACAAAAAAGTCCCCAAACCTCATCAGTCACAACTCCTTAAAACCAATAATCTGTAAGAAACAAACTATTATTTAAAAACAAATATGTAAGAAACAAACTATATATAAATATGAGTTTCTGCTGGTTTTAATTCCTTGCAGCAACTCTTTATACGTGTCATACACTCTCAACAATCAACAGTAATGTGATCACTTCCTACTGCAGACCTATAATTTGTACCTACAGCAGTAGATATTGTACCAGAATGCACATAAAACAAAATTATGGGGAATTCCACAAAAGAAAATAAATAAAATGCAAATTCAATCTCTGATGCCTCATGACTTGCCACGGTTATAAGGAAATAAAGATATACATACACTAGTTTAATGTATTTTCAAATATGTATCCCTGACGCACTGATTATAAATGGGACAAGGGGTTTTCATTCAGGAGAGTTAGAAGACAGGCAAAAGGACAGGAGTATCAAATGCAGCTTGCAAAGAGGACCAAGTATATTCAAGAAGTATCCGTGGGTACAGAATTTCTTCCCCACTAAAACAGAAGTGGTATTTGCAAACACTGATTCTTTTGACACTGACAAGTTAATGCTCATTTACCCCATTTAACAACAAAAGCACAGCAAATACAAGAAAGCAAAGGGAGAAATAAAAGAAATGGCAGGCTAGTCATTCTGTGCTTCAGCTTCCACCCCCTTCCAAGGTATACAAGAGGCAAGCAGCAGCTCTGTGTTCCCACACAGCACAGAGGCTCTGGGTGAGATATAAGAGAGCCAGTATGTTAATTTTGACACTAAACACTTAAAAATGGGTTCCAATTAGTTGCTAAGATTGTAGGGACTTGGTTATATCTTAAGGACAACGACAAACATTGTCTGGATGTATTGTAACCCTGTGAAAACCTTGCCCTACCCGCATTACCTGGGCAGTGATAAAGCTACTGGCCATGGTGTCAAGTTTTGAGAGACATTACTGAAGATAAGCTGCAGACAAGTTGAAATTCAAACTGGCAGAGGGTCCCAAGAATATTCACAATCCTGCTACACTGAATGGAGTAGTTAAATGAAAAAGGTTTGGACAGCCATGTAATCTTTGGCCCAGCTCAAGAAAAGCAAGACAAAAGAAGAATGATCATCCCAGCCAAATTCCAAACACCTGGATGTCCAATTATCTCTGCTGAATATAGTCAGCAACTTAAGTTATTCCTAAGCAGTAAGGGACTGAGCTGAATGGAGATGTGAGTTGATTTAAAACTAATTCACTTCAGAAAGTTGTGAAAATGCTCTGAATTCAGTGCCCACTATCATTTCTGTAATGTGGTATTAAAATCATTTTCTGTGACAAGTCCCCAACAATTTCAGTAAATATTCACTCTTTAATAACACACCTACAGCCATACTAGGTTCCTTTACTTTGTTTGGATGATGTGGTTTATTTATTTCTGCAAGATATTTAAAGCAAAGCATAAGATATCCAGCAGAATTCCTCCTTTGATTCAGTTTCCATGACTTGCTGAAAGGTTAGGTAACTTCATAAATTATATGGGATAAACACAAAGGAGCTACTAAGTATAGTGTACCATCTTATCTGTGGCGACCCCGGAAGAACATGCTTATTTTCTGTACAGCTAAACCCCCATTAAGTGAACTGGATTTTCCACAAGTTGACTAGCATCCTCTCGTGTTTTCTACCCAGGTCTTGTTCTGTGTCAGCAGCATTTAAATAAGAAAATTAAATACCTCCTTGGACAGCCACATAATGGACTTACAAGCTCATCCTCTGCTCAGATGGGTAAGATAATATCCCTTTGGATCAGCCTCTTGCAGACTTAACTTACCTGGAAGGTAGCAGGAACAGACAAAAAGGCTGCATGCCAACCAAGGCACAGTCAAGCAACTTAATGAAATGTTCTGCATGGGTCTAAGAGGCCATAGGTAAGTAACAAACATTACTGTTATAAAGCTTATTCAAAGTTAACAATAATTGTACCCCTTGATTATAGCCATCACGTTATAAAAGTTGGTACCAGCATTGTTTTGAAAAGTTAGGGGGATTGAGAAACAGAAGGCTGATGAAAGTTGCTTCAGGTAACACAGCTGAAAGATAACGAGGAATAGAACCTGAGCTGTAGGCTTAGAAAAAGATTTAACTCTAGGAATATGGAGGGGCAGGGAGTGCTGGAGAGAAGTAATTTGTTTCCCAATTTAAAATTCTTATTCCACTTCTCACACTCAATTACTATATACCTCCTCATTTACAAATAATTAAACTATGTCCAGCAGGCTACATTACAACAGATGAATAAAACATACCTGCTTTTTGAGTCATTAATCAACTCATTATTTATCCAAACAACGCAAACAAATGGCTTTCACACTTACCTACAGCTAGAGTAAAAACACATGCTGAAGGAAAGCAAAAATAACAAAAAAGTAATAATAATAATATAAAAAAAAAATTCAACATCTCTATTCCCCCATAAACTGCATAGAATATAATACAGTGTTAGCAAAGAGTGAGAGGAATGCTGTGAAAAATGCCGTATCGGATGTCTTCCCTATCAAGTTGAAACATCTTAGACCCTAAAACTAGTTATGTGGCCCTTAGCACCTCTATTAACCAGTCTAACCCAGCTCCGATGCAAACCTTGCTATTTTAAAGTAAAACTAGCCTCAGGCCTCAAGTAATGTTTGAATATTCTATAATGTCATCACGCAGGTTTTAGAGTGGACCTTATTTATATCACATTCATTAGGATATCACTCTCTTTGAACTAAATATTACCTTTTCTTCCACTCCCAGACAAAACACTGACATGCTAAAAGGTTGGTTAGTTGAGCGAGGGTGGGTGGTTGGTTGGTTGGGTTGGTTTGAATAGTCTTACTTTCACAGGATTGTATAGCAACTTTGACCTCACTGCTGGTTTATGTCATTAGAGTCAAAGTACAACAGAAGTAAATATTGCTATTATGTCAAGAGATCACATCCCATGGTCACTCACTGTCTCTCCCAGTTATTAGGGTCTCTGTCAGAAAATGGGAAACATCAGATAATGCAGCCACAGGGTGGACAATAAAAAAGGGAATTTGAATGTGTTTCCTGTTCTAAGCTGTCTGTACTTAGCAATTTTGTTCTCATTTCAGGAGCAAACTGTCCACCCCTGTTAAACCTCAGAGATCAACTTTCAGTTATTCATAGGGACAAAGCCTATGAATACATTTCATAATGTAAATGAAAACATTTCATTGCCTGTCCACCAGGTTCAGTTAAGCACTAAAACTTTGTACTTCAAACTAAACAGTGCACTACAGTATATGTTCCAGATTGGTATAAAAAAATATGGCTTATCTTATATAAAACATTCTAAAATTCTTAGCTGCTTTACAGCAGCCAGACCCAGAGAATGGATATGCTGTCTTTCTTTCAGTCTGATCGAGTCTTCACTATAAAGTGACCTGCACGGCTACTATACCACTGCCTTTATGCTCTCTGATAAACACACAACATTGTTTTTAATTTACAGGAAAAAATACTGATTACTCCCACTATAAGATTAAATTAGACAAATTGTTATTGCAGAAAAATCTTCTTCAGGAGCAACAAACTTTATCCATTACTTTAATAACAGATTATCAGTAAAAAAATTTGCTATATTTGACTTTCTGCTGCTACTTCTGGACTAGCAAGTTTCCCTTATAGCCTTATGCTGTAGTGAAAGTAAAGCATTCCCAATCTATTATAAAATTTACTTTGGAACTGAAGAACTAATACCTGAATTTGTAAATTTGACTTCATTTAACTTAGATTAAAAAAAATGTTTGCTTCTAATCATACCATTAATAAATAGGGATTATACGTATCAGATTTTTTTGGTAGTATTTTAAATATAAATGATTTAACAAATAAACCACATTAAGGATCTTCTTGACCTAAGAAAAGGAAAGCCTCTTCCTGAAACACAGAAGATGAGAGGTTTAATAATCTTGCCATATATTCCCCTTAACAAAATGCATTTTATATATAAGTTAAGCAATGCCAAAGTCTAACCAGATGTGTATTATGAATGCTTCACTGTATGTTGATTCATTAACCTTAGATAAATTTAACCATGACCACCATCTACTTGTAAAATTCTGTACTCGAGTTTTGATAACTTACTACTGACACTTCAAAATTTCCCTTTTACGACCCTATGAAATTCTCATTTCATGAGTGAAATTTCTTTTAAAAATCTACATTTTATAAAATTTCCATTTTATAGTCAGATTTTCTGAAACAGTTTGTGACAATAATTATTGTGATCCTCTTCTCTAAAAAACCAAGTAAAACCTACCCTAGAAAGATACAAACCCTTATATTGGGTGATTACCTTTTTGACAATTAACCTGCTATCTGTAGAAGCAAAAATTAGTATTTTATTTCTTCTGCAGAGCTATGTTAGCTACTTTGCAATCTCCATATGTTTGCACATAAATATCCTTGAAGGTAAACTAAATCAGCTAACACTGACAGTTACCTAGTTCTTTGCAAAACGTATTATGCACTTAGGATGAATTCAGTGTAATTCATCATCCTAGCCATACAATTAAATACTATAAGCTTCCTTAACCCGCAGCTCAGACTTTCCTAATCTCTAAAAGAAAGCAATGCCAGATGGCCAAGAACAACTAAGGATCAGAGGGCCACAGAGAAATACCTGAAGCTCTTAGTGATATGTTGGAGAAACACCTTCTATTAGTGTCTACTAGGACCTGCTTAGATCAATTTGCTTTGCAGAACTCATATGCAATCCTTCCACAGTAACTAATATACATGCTACTGATTTTCAAAACCTGTATTTTGTTGTCATTAATCTAATTCACAGAAGCTGAATTCTTGCTGGCCAGAAGCAATGCACCACCTCTTTATCATAGTAATAGCAGCAACAATATGTTTGGTACGTAACAACAATCTACTAACCACTGCACTTCTCCATCACCTTCAAATATACATGTGTGTATACATATAAATTAAAAATTACATATTCTATATTAAAATAATATGTATAATACATCAGATACATATGTAATTGGTCTTTAAATATATATAAGCTGGCTACCAGGCTGAAAGCATAGTACAGCTCACTGCCCGATGAGGGACAGATTAGGTCCCAGCCTTTTTCTCTGCACCAAGAAGCAAATAATGGAAAAGGATTCCTCTTTTTCTATAGGAGAGCATCTTTCTTTGGGCCAACACTAAGAATTGTTCAATACGATAATGCCCAGCTTTCTGGGATGCCAAAGGATACCACCTGCCTTTATTTTCAGAGGAAGCATCTCAGAAACACCATTTTATTATGGCAGAACAACCATCCTGCAGGCTCAGAACAATGCAGCTTTGTGGAAAGCAAGATGGTCAACCAGATTGCCTATTGCAGCTGTACAGCTGCTGGACTGGCACCTGTTTAAAGACTCCTTGAAGCACCGTTTTTCCACCTCTGTTTCCAGTTGCCTAAACCAGTTCCTGTGTAAAACAAAACAAAAGGCTTCTTGCCTCTGTCAGAAGGTAACAGTGTGGCAGTGGTCTCCTTGCCTCTTGAAGAGCAGGAGTCCTATTCTGCTCTGAATTACAGTTCCAGAAAGATTTCATGCTGAAAAAGAGTCTTCTCTTTTTAAAAGTAAATCAGATCACATCACAAAAGATGTTACTGCTGAAAAAGAGTCTTCTCTTTTTAAAAATAAATCAGATCACATCACAAAAGATGTTACTGCTCAAGAGCAGGCCACAGGTTCGTGTTTTCGGACATGGGTTTCTTAACAAAAATTCAGAAGAAAGCAATGGCAAGAGGCAAACTTGAGAATGGGAAAAACTGGTTAAGAAGAAATACAGGACCAAAATAGCAGGGAGAACTCTGGACAGAGTAAGAGTAGAGGGCACTGGCAAGAGCTGCGTGTGGAGGCCAGGGCAGGACTAGCAGAAGACCTCAGGGCAGGAGTGAGAGATACTGCAAGAGCACAGTGTCAGGAAGGAGCACACACAGAGCCAAACCTCCAAAATGTGTTTCTAGTTCAATCATAGCAGAACTAATGTAGATTACAGTTATGAAGCCAGAGGCAGCACACTACACAACACCTGCCTGTAAGTGTGCTTCGTTCTAGCTTGAGTTTCCATGAGTAAAAAGAGGTGATAATGTTATTCGTTTGAATGGCTCAAGAAAATAAAATAGCCTGCTTTAAAAAAAAGGTAATAAGAATTTAGCAAGACTACAGTCCCCTGACAGAATGCATGGGAACATCAAGACTGGCTTGCAAAACTGAGCATAAGCCAGCTAAAGCGAAGGAAGAGGAACTTCTGAACAATTTAAACATGTCTGGTAGATCAAATTTCTGTTGAAAACTACTTTGAAGAGTACCCGACATCTCGCATTTAAGATTTTTCTGTAATCTCTCAGATTCACCATTTCACAGTATCATTTCATTCTGTATAGCCTGGTTCATATAAAAAGCGCTTTTAGAATATTAGACAGAGATGTGGTGACAAAGGTTAATGAAGAAAAGCTGTATAAGCCTCACTACAAAAGACATGGTGTGGAAGGTGCAAAGTGGATTATGAGGTAAGAGTTCAAGAAGCACTGGGCACTAGAGAACTGTTCCAGATGGTAGGCTAGTTTTAACCTAAGAAGCAACGTGCTTGTGTAAAGTCCAGTGGGAGCTGAGCAGACAGAGATGAGCACACAGATGAGGTCTGAAGTATTTTTGCGAGTTCAAGGAACGGAAAACCAGACTCTGAAGGTCTGATGCATAGTCAAGAAAATTGCTGATTGGGAGGGAAATAAAAGCAAAGAAAGGCATTGTCACTACGGAGGTGAAGGGTAAGAGATACTTAATGACTGATCACAGAGGACATGAGCAATCAGATAAAAGCTGTTCCAAAGCTAATCACAACATACAGCATATGAAAAAAATGCTTCCAAAATGTCAAAGTAATGCTCCAATTTGATACAAATCCAGTGTGTTCAAAGTGAGCTCTTCTAGAAACAGTTAAGGCAACTTTCTGGTACAGAAAAAAAGAAAAAAAAAAAGGAAAAAAAAATCAGAGCCGAGCTTTGATCAGATATTCTTCAGTGATATTTCTACTTTTCTGTTTAAGTAAAACACCTGCAAGTTCAGTGATTGTAGCACTGAAGTCTATTACTGTAAAAACTCGCTGTTGCATGAGTACCGAATCTCCCATTAACTCATGCTCTTAAAGGTTATATCAGTAAGTGGGTCAAGATAAACAAAGAAGCTGCTAGTAAGGCTCCTAATTTGAACAATGATCTCTCTGCACCAGAGGTAGACATCTGAACTAGATTGTTAATGCACCTTTTTCCAAAATAGATCCAGGGATGGCATTTTAATTTATATATGAAGCGTATTTCTGGATCATGACCATGACTGATTTTATTCAAATGCCCAAGCTCTGCAACCATCAGGAAAGCAGTGATCTTTGATTTCAAACTAAGCAAACCATTTCATACTGAGCTATATTCATGCATAGTCAGTGTTTCAATTAGCCTGCGATTTCCTCAGCAATATTATTCACTCAAGGATGCTCAGCTGCCAGATGACTTAACTTTTCCTCCCTCCCATATACATGACAATACTTTGCTCAAAGTAGCCATTATGCTTTTAACTTGCTTGCTGAGGCATTGTTACAACTCCTCATACCTTTTGGCTGATGGAGGAAAATCAATTCTGATCCCTCACAAGCAAGTGCAAGTCTCTAACTTCACACACCAGTGTGGACAACTGCAGCTGAAACTGAATTCAGATTAATTCACCATTTCAGTCATCTCACATTTATGCTGATATCTTTAGAGTTTCAAACATACGTGCTTACGTATTTTGTTTGGTTTTGTGGGTTTTTTTGTAGGGTTTTCTGGTTTTTTGGTTTGTTTTTTTTTAACTGGAGAAATGTGACAGAACTTTCTCCAAATGCAAAAGCAGTTTGTCAAATGAAGTTTGCAAAAAGCAAATAAGACTTATGATGACAATGAGAATGTACTTAAAATTTAAATTAACCTGCAGCTTAATGCAACACAATGTATTGCAACAGAATGCAAAAATCCTGCCACTGCAGGATCTTAATGCTACAGTAATTGTGCTCTTCCTTAAAGGGGAACAATTCTGCCCTTTCTCAGATAATCTAGTTCAAAATACATTTTAGAACAGCAAGTTTGAGGAATCAGTAGCCAAACTACAGTAATCAGGTAATAATAAATACATAGAAAGCATGTACATTTTCCTAAGAGACACAAGTTTAACACTGAAAATATTCAAAGCAGGTATGAGAGAAATGGAGTGGAGGGGGGGAAGTTACAGTACTGCTTCAAAGATGCACTGTACACATAATGCAGCAGTACAGGACACACTAACAAATGAAGGGAACTGAAAAGGCAGTACTCACCCAAAATATTAAATTGAAAAGGAACATCATGTATTTCAAACAACACAGGCAGCCTCTTGCCATGTTGCACTTCTTAAATTCTAAAAGGAAAACAAAGGATAGATCCAGGTAAAAGACCACGTATTTGCTGCCTTTGGGTGCACTGTATTTGTCACTTTTTACGCCAGTCCCAATGCCGGTCCCAGTTCCGAGCCCAGTGTGGCTCTGTGTACGTGATCCAGTTGTACCATAGAAAGCTCCAGCAGTAAAACCTCGACCAAACTGCCTCCCTGAGGTAGAAGGTTTAGCAAAATCTGAGTCTTTGCTATCCAAAGATGGACTCCGGTGAATTGAAGAATCCTCACTACTTGACTTCTCCATGATCTCTCTTTTCACAGTTGTCAGATTTAATGTATAGCATCTCTCAGCATTAAATGCAGTGCCTTGCAAATGCCATAGTATGACAACAGCTCTCTGTGTTTTGCTTCTTTTTCTTCGTACATAGATCAGATAATCACTGCAGAATTTATTCACTGCATCATTGCTGGCTTTATTTTTTATAGCGATGTAGCCTGCACTCTGTCTATCTGTAGCATGGATTTATACATTAATATCCCATGCAAGAGCATACTCATGATTTATCTTGATGAATCAGTTATGCAGAACTTTGATTTCTATTCAAAAGAGCCATAAGCTCTTTCCACTCTGAATCTACAGCCCTCTAATCTATAGGCAGCAGATGGTCCTTGCATCCATTTCCAAAAAGCTTCTGCAGTACACCTGGGAGACTCCTCCAGCCAGAGCACTTTCCTTGCTCTCAGCTTCCCTCTCTGTGTCTGACACTCTCTCTCACACGCTGTCTTTTTTCCTTCCACCAATTTGCAGTATCTCATTCAGTAACCAGCTATCAGACAGCACTCTGTGCTCCAGTGCTGTTGCCGTGAAATCATCAGCAACTGCAACCACTGGGCATTTCCCACAGAAATCCCTGACCTAAGTACCGAGTAATAAATCCACCCTCCTGCTTGCCCCTCCCCTTTGCTTTCCATTGGGCCAGTTAGCAGCAGCCTTCTCCCGCAGGGCACGCCTCCATGACATAATATCTTTAATAGGATTAGAATTACTCTTGACTATACAAGTGCACAACAGAAAATCTCTTTAAATGTCAAGTACTGTTTAGCTGTTTATGAGCAAGAACTGTGAGGTACTGATACTCCTTTAATCCAATAAAATACTAGAAAAGTGTGGATTAGATAGGCAGGTGCTAACCTCTCCTTGGCTCATTAAATTAACAGTGACATACATTTTTTTCTGGCTTAAACAAATGCTATGGGACAAGGAACTGCAATAGATTAGCACCCAGGATACACCGAATAGGCACATGTCTCAGTTATACGTGCACCTAATATGACACCATCAACTTTGATATAATTAACCACAACCAGAAAAGCAGAGCTGCTGTCTCTTATGGGGTCATCGATCAATTCTTAACACTCTTGAAACAAAAGGATATCTGAACCTGCAGCTATTCCCATTCTACGTAACTAGTATGTCAGAGGTCCTTCTCATGTATGGCAATAAGCCATCTTACATCACTGGCAGTCTGTGCATTAGAAACACTGACCCAAACACGACATTTCGTTTCCGGATAGTAGCACAACATGCTTGCTAGGACTCTGAAACGGAGAAGGCACAACTTTCCACATGTACCTGTGTGTGCAAGTGCCTAGAGGGAAGGAAACAAAATACTTCAAGTCATGCCTGGTGCTTCCAAACTTGTCACTTTGTCATAAGCATAAAAGTTGCGCACTGATGGTGCAAAGGGATACAGCAGATTTAAAATCCAGGTTATTAGTTTCTTTTTGTAGATAAAAAAATGTATTAGCCAAAAGCCCCTTAAAATTCTGTAACTTTTATGTAACATTAGAATCAACACCTTAAAGCAGTGCTGTACCTTTCCTGACAGTTTTTTCTTGAGAAAAGATCCCTCCATCATAAAGTCCTTCCTGCCATGAAATACCCAATGTTTGTACATGTATCTTTCTCTCTTCTCTTCTACTCTTGAATATATATTATATATTATATAATATATTATAGAATATAATATATTAACAATAGGCAGGCCCAAGTCTCTACCAACAGTGTTTGTTCACTTTGCTTTTCGAAAGTAATTTCAGAACCGCACACATCAAATGTGTCCATCAGAAAGGCAACTGCAAGATGACCACTCAGCAGTGTGTTATGATAGCAGTAGCAAAGGCTACACACAAAACACACAAGCAAAACAAGAGAAATTAGGAGCGAACAAAGTAGAATGGGACATTTCTATACAAATCTATGGTGCACAAACTTCAATGTAAGCAGTCATCAAGAACCAACTTTCTCAGAAAGAAACCTAGGAGACTTGTAGGCCAGGTACCTGCCTCAGACACTGGAGCATGCAGGGTATTCAAACACAAGGCAAATGCCCACGTACAGTTTTAGAAGTCTGAAAAAACTCTTCTGTTTGCAATTCACTTACTGGCAGAGTAAAGTTGTGCCACTGCAACTGTACGCTGTAGTTAGATACCTTCAGTGGTTTTTACTTGTCACACAAAATTGAGCTCTCTGACAAATAATTATAAAAATGTTCAAGCATTTGAAAGCATTTTTTTCCTGCTGCACCAATGTGTTTGCCATAAAGTTTACTCTGATGTAGAGCAGCTACAGCAAACCAAAAAAAACCGAAAAAAGCTGTGCGCTTGTGAAAACTAATGCAATACAAATATCTGCCTCAATTTCCCTTATGAAGTTTCATAACAATAATAATTAATCTGCCCTCCTCAAGGATAAAAACCTGAAATAGAATCATAGAATAGTTAAGGTTGGAAAGGACCTTCAGATCATCTGGTTCCAACCCTCACTGACACGAGCAGGGACACCCCACACTAAACCATT
>JAVHNF010023774.1:15377-25763 GCA_034783455.1 Micropsitta finschii | reverse complement strand
CATGGATGTTTGAATGGGTTGCTGTTCATTGACTGAATTGTGTAATAACAATATGGTTGTTAAACTTCACTTTGACTCATATACATGTATTTAACGTCAAGTGCATGGCTCAATATTGTGAGTTATGCTGTTCATTGACTGAATTGTGTAATAACAATATGGTTGTTAAACTTCGCTTTGACTCATGTACATGTATTTAACTTCAAGTGCATGGCTCAATATTGTGAGTTACTGTTTAAGTGTTGGCATATTTGAGGAGTTGAAGGTTTCCTTGTCATTAGACTATCTTGTAAAATGGGAGGAGCAAAGTCTTGTGGTGTTAGAGCAAAATTCCATTAGTTTGCTATATCCAGTATCAGAGTCGTACTGGTTTTAAAAACACCGAAGAATGAGTGCAGAGATCCCACATCAGTAATGAGAGTCTTGAGGATTTTCCAATATACTTACAAAGCAATAAGCTAAGCTCCTGTAGATTTATATATGGTATATATATATATAATTGTTATATTGAGTGCCAGAGGCTTTATGTATTTTCTAAAGCTCTAAAACGTGAGAAGTTAATACTGTAGCTTCTGTTCCAGAGGGAGCATAGAAGAACTGCTGAGTAGAAGATACCTCTTTCATATAAGACTTGGGAGCATAATTTCAGAAGTTTACTATTCATGTCACGAAGCAACAGATGAAAATTTGATTATCAGCACATTTAAATGTTGTGGAACTACATTTTGTACTTTCTTCATGTACTTGGAGAAGATGCCCAGGTTTTTCTGTAGCAAATTGTTGAATTCTTTGTTCATCACTTTTATCATTATGGAAAGTGTAAAGGAAAAGAAGCAGAGGTGAGATTTCTGCCTGACTCACATCTTTCTTACGGCTGGTAGAATCTTGCAGAATTTTTTCCACCTATTTTAATTTCTTTTCCTGAAGATGGGAAAGACTTAGGTAAATGAGGAGAAGTAGCTACAAAAAGTCTCTTTAAGTTGCTTTACCCAAACGGTAAAGAATCAAATTGCGATATGCATTTATTGCACCTTTGGTATTTTTTGTTACTTGTCATTCGTTGTACAGTACTGCTAAGAGTCACTGCTTCAGATGTGGATATGTGATGCCTTCCTGGAAAGAGCTTGGAGCTCTACACAAAAGTTTTCAGGTCCTATATATTGTAGTAGGAAGCTATTCTAATTAGTTTGTCCACAGTGATGTTTGAAAGTAATGTCATAGCAGTGGGTGTTAAATGAGATTGCTTATAATTAGTTTGTTAGTTATAATTAGTGCAGTTCTTTTTTCTTTACCCCATTTGCCCTTCCAGTTGCTGTTCCACAATTAAAGCAACCAAAACTAAGCTCAAAAGAGTTTCACACTTTTCTTTCCCTGGTCATTTTGACCATGTCTCTAGAGGAAGTGGCATTTCTTTTTGTCATAATACAGGAAAATGGAGAAGAGTTCTGATCTCTTTAAAGCCTTTGCACCTGATTCAGTGGCAAGCAGGGTTTATGTTTCATTAATAAATCAGAAATAAAACATATTTTTCTCCATCATTTCAGTTAGAGAAGGTGACACCTTCCATTGTATGTTGGCAATGTCAACAGTATCTGGAATTGGACTGTGAGCCACTGGAAGGTTCTCAATCTTTGCCTTCATCTAGTAATATAAAAAATTTACACTTCAAAATCATCAGTTTAATGGGAAAAGAAGATGGAAGGAAAATAGGGAACAGGAAGCCTGGAACATTAGGGCCCTTAAATGAGATCCCAGGTTAACACAATTGGTTTCCTTTTTATAGGTCTGTGCTTTAATCTTTTGCTCCTTTTGCAATTCTGTAAGAGTGTATTGCTTTTATAAGGGAATCCAGAGTATCTAAATATTCTTTGTTTGATGATGGGGCAGTGGGTGAAGCTGATACAG
The DNA here is from genome assembly GCA_034783455.1 of Micropsitta finschii. Classification (NCBI taxonomy): domain Eukaryota; kingdom Metazoa; phylum Chordata; class Aves; order Psittaciformes; family Psittacidae; genus Micropsitta; species Micropsitta finschii. Next base: position 23,858 of record JAVHNF010023774.1, on the reverse strand, counting down.
TTTTGTCACAAGGCTTACTGTATTTGGAGAGGTATAAATATGAAACATATTCAAGTAGGTTAAATACTGAATTGAAGCTGAGCCAGCTACTGTTATCAGAATGGCTGAGCATCTCGGCTAGCTTGCTTTAATGACCATAATAATTTTTACAATAAATTAATTTTTATGCTTAAATTAGAGAGAGTGAAAAAGTAAAAACTGTTTTGTGTCCCCCTCCTCCCCTTCTTCTTTGTTTTCTTATAATTGTCACTCCATAGTACCTGGTTATGGATTACTATGTTGGAGGAGACCTGCTTACGTTGCTCAGCAAGTTTGAGGACAGACTACCTGAAGACATGGCTCGTTTTTATTTGGCTGAAATGGTGATAGCTATTGATTCCGTTCATCAGTTGCATTACGTTCATAGGTAAGTAATTTGAGCCCCAAATTCCTGTGGAGTTATGGGATGTTACTTGATGGAGTGAATGTTAAAGAGTTGAAGCTAGTAACAAGTATTTGTTGTAATAATAAGCAAAATAGAACTGACCTGCCTACATTTTGTGGTTATTGAGAGCTGTTGCTAATCTTGTACCAGGTGGTCAAAGACATAAATATCTAAATACATCTGATGAATCTTGCACATGGGTCTGCTTCAAAGTTAATGATCCATAATTTATAAAAGTTAAACTGGAAACCTGTCTGTGAAACATGATCAGCATTGAACAGGTTTATTGAAAGGTCAGATTCTGTGTCTTAATTTGTTCAGTCTATATGGAAGCTGAAAACAGACCCATGTGTGGTCTGCTTTGGATTTTTTTCAGCATTTTCTTTTGGATTTGATGAAGTCATCTTTAAAATGAAGTGAGGGTGTTTTGCTAAGTAAATGGATGTACTTAAATTGTGCTACTTTATACCTTAGTATCTAAGAAAATACATATGTAATCTGTTCAAAGGAAAATATGAAGTCAGTTGTGTCTGGCTTTTTTGGAGACCATGATTGTTTTCTTCTCCACAAACCTAGCGTCCCCTTTTCTTCATGGTATCATTCTCTACTGAATTCTCTGGTAGTCTTGTGTGCAGGGGAAAAGATTACCTTACACGAGGCAGAATTTTCAAGTGCACTTAATGATGTACTTTGCTGTAACAGAAATCAGGAGGAAAGCTTCCAGCTGTTTAAGCTGAATCATGATGTTGGTATCATGAACTTGTTTGATATGTTCATTTATTGCTCTTCATTATTAGCATCTGTACAGGCTATTCCTTCTTTTACTGTGCCCACTTGGCTGCTTCCCTCCCGAAAAGGGTGTTGGATTTTTTTTGGTCCAAAAGGTGTGCTGTGATTTGTTTTGGTTTGTTACTGGGTTGTGTTTTGTTTCCTTTGAGACTGTGGTTTTTCATGAAAGAGCTGTTGCTACCAGTGTGTCAAGTGGGGTGGTGTTAAGCTGCAAATTGCTCTTCCGGAATACTTTGACGCGTTTTTGAAGAACTGTGTCTACCTGCCCCAAAAGAGCTAAAGAGCTCTTTGTGATAACGCCCTGTGGAAAAACCCAAGCAGAGTGTTCCTTGAATTTCAAAGATTTCAACTGTGTAATTTCTGAGAAACTCCTTGTTTGCTTAGGACCTGATGTGAAAGGCTTTTGTATTCAGTTCAGTTGGGATCTAACCTTCAAAATGGACTTGTGTTGAGGAGGTATCTCCTGTTACCAGGTGGAGAGCACTTCAGGTACTGCAGAAACTGCTCTATTTTAGCCAATGAGTCTACATATAGGGTAGCAACTCTTCCTAGAAGAACAGATGCTCATCTATTCCTCCAAACAGATCAAAACCTGTGTAATCCAGCACTGCTAAGATGTGATACACAACAGATGTCATGTCTGCATCCTCATGGCTCAGGATGTTCACAAAACAGTATTTTCTTTAACGTGTATTTTAGCTTTTGCTGTTGTTATAAATGCACCAGCACTGGTATTACCGAATGACATTGGCACCTCCAAGACTGGCTTTAGAAAGAGAACTTCATCTGTGTCAAGCAGATGTGCAGCAGTTCACAATGAGGAAGAAAATACAGCTGTATATCTCACAAATGCATTACTTCCTTGGGAGTCCTATAAAGCTTTCACTTACTCTTCCACCTTAAATCTGTACTAATGAAGTGTTCCTTGCTTGTAGGCCAAGGTTAAATATTGTCTTGTGCCAGTTTTTTGCAAACTGTAGTATCATACAGGGTAAGACTTTACATTTATTAGGAATTAACATCAATCTGTGTTTCGGTTTTATAGATTTGTAGCAACTTGGTTTTGGTTTGGATTTGTGTTTTTCTCCTGACAAAAGCCTATACATGCATTAACACTAATTTCAGTTTCAAGCTTGTATTGTTACTTAATTCCTTATGGCATATTTTGAAAGCTTATATTTGCATGCATTATCAAATATTCTGGTGTGGACTGGAGGAGAGCTCTTATAGGCTTAAGCTGGGTACCTGCACTTTATTATGTGTGTTGCCATGCCTCAAACAGGTAAAATTTGGTTTGCCTACGTGGAGATTAACTCCTTAATTATTTTACTGGTGAGCCAGGTTTTTCTTCATTTTATGTGAGGTGGAAATTGAGGTTTGAAATGCTTGGTTTTGTCTAAATCCTTGTAAGTGAAAAAAGACCTTAGCAGGTCTGGTTGCCATTGGAAGAAACGTCCCCCCCTTGACCCCCCCTTGCTTGTACTGGGCATGGGCACAGTGAGTGTGCCAGGGGTGGCTTTGCACATTGTGTCTATGCTGCTGCCTTTTGTGCTGGCTTGTGAGGCAGCCTGTGCATTAGTAAGGTTGCAGCTAAGTCTGCCTCTGTCCTAAATTTAATTTGGGACATTCCAGTTTTTTGAATAGAGCAGAATTATAAGTGTTAATGTGCTTAAGTCATTTTCATCTTGACTTTCTTTCCTCTATCTGTTTGTTCTGAGCAGGGCTGCACAGTGCTTCAGTGCAGAGTGAATTTGCAGTGTTCAACATTTAAGCTCATGATCCTCCAGACCACTGCAAAAATATTCATTTAAAATTAGTTTCATATATTGGCACACAACCACGTTAAACATAAAATGTAAAATTCTATTGAATGGTAAAACAATCCTCACCTTCTTACTATGAAAATATTTTGGAAGGATTATGAAACACCTATGTTAATTATTATTTTTGTTGGTTAAGTTTATGGGAGGATACTTAAGGCTACAGGGCAAGCTCTCAAGTTACCTACATTTCAGATGTTGTCTTTTGCATGTGAAAAGATAGGCATGCAAAGCAGAAGCACACCTACTTGACAGAAGGTATGCAAGATGACTGTTTGCTTGAGCACTGTGCTTCTGGGTTTCTAGTTGCCACTGTCTTTTAGTCCGAAGGGTGTTAGCGTTCTACACCACCAGATGTATTTTTTCTTTCACTTTTCTCTTTCCACTTCCTTCATTGACTTCTGAAATTGAAGTTGGGCTTCACTGGAACATTTGAGCTCTTAAAATGTAGAGCAGAAGAATTCTCTGTGGAAGTGACATCCTTTCTGAGAAATATTGAACATAAGGGAATAAATCTGTTCGAGGGACTTGTCTATTCCCTATCAAGCCAACCTCTTTGCTTGTAGCAAGAAGGTATCATTTGTCCTCAGTAAAAATCATCTTAGGGACAGCCCTGAAATATTTACTGCAGTTAGCAGGCAGCTGAAATCTGGGTTTCTTTGTAGGATCCGTTTCACTTTCAACTATAAGTTTCAGTGCCAACATATCCATTTTTGACTTGCTGAATAAGTGGTTTTCTGTCTTCTGGGTGTATCCCATCTTTCCTGATCATTAATTTGCTTAAGTGGAAAATTTGGGGGTGGAAGGCCCATCTAGGGAGTTAGCTCCATTGCATGGTATGTCTGAGTTGAGTTGGCACAAGGATGAGCCAAGTGCTCTGGACTTTGGTAAAGTGAACTGTAATTGTGGGTTTGAAAGAAATCAAAAACATACTTTAAATGTTTACCAAACTTTGCAACCGACCTAATGTCGCGCGCACACACACACATGAGGATGTCCTCGCAAAGTGCTGAGAATGAAGGAAACAGGGCTAGAAAAATAAGGAAAAATAACATCAGATTATTTTGATAGTCTACTGAAAATGTATTGCTTTGACATGTTGCATGGTTTAGTTTTACATGGAAAACTGTGGGACAGAAAGTTATTTTAGTGAGCATTTGGTGAGTGCTTCCTTACGAAGTATTCCTTTACAGAGGTAGAAGAGCTCTGTGAGCTCAGGCTTTATGTTTCCTCTCCATTTTTCCAGTGAGGAGGGGCTGGAACAAAGGTCATCTTTCCAGACCCTAGGCTTTCATTTTGCCCTGTGAAGCCTGTATGTTACAGATGCTGGCAGCTGCTCCCATAGTACCCCCTCAGGGCTGCATCTGACCTGCAGTGAGGATTCTATGAGGTTAATGCTATTTGATTACAATTTGTTGTAGGATTTCCAAAGGAGCCTGCAATGACCTAGAAGTATTTTGAAATGGAAGACTCATATGTGCTTGGAATAGCAAGAGCTAGTGGATCACAGTGGCTGGGCTATCATGTAGAAGGCAGTTGTTTTCTTTTTCTAGGCAGTATTGTGTCTAGTGGGGTTGTTAATTTAAGTGAAAGCTGTGTAATGGGTGACTGAGCTAGCATAGACCTATACTCTGTGTTATTCAAGCAGAAGGAATTCAGAAACCCTAACTCCAGTGCCTTAAACCATAGCATCCTTGAGTAGTCCTTTCAGCAGAGGTGCTTTTACAAATGTATCCTTCGGCCTTTTTTCTCCTATTGTTCCTCTCTCCTAAAGCCGCAAGCTCCAGGCATCCCTTCTGCCCTTCTGAAGCAAAGGTTGGTGGGGCTGTGCAGTGAACTGAATGAGGACAACAGTCCAAGTTAGAAGTAACTTTACATTTTAACTAACCTGGGTCAGTTTCCCAGTCTGATTGAGAAGAACAGGATTACAGAATGGTTTGGGCTGGAAGGGACCTCAAAGATGAGCCAGTTCGACCCTCCTACTACTGGTAGGGAGCACCTTCAACTAGACCAGATTGTTCAAAGCCCCCCTCCAACCTGGCCTTGAACACTGCCACGGATGGGGCAGTCATGGCTTTCCTGGGCAACCTGTGCCAGGGCCTCACCACCCTCAAAGTAAAGAGCTTCTTCCTAATAACTAAATCTATCCTCTTTTAGCTTAAAACCATTCCCATTTGTCCTGTCTCTATTTGCACTTTCGAAAAGTCCCTCTTCAGATTTCTTGTAGGCTCTCTTTTAGAGGAAATAGATTTAACATGGTCTTTCTACTCTGTTCATCACATTCTGCCTGTTTTTTCCCTACATCCAGAGTGATGCTTGAGATATCTGCTTATTTATTCGACTCTCTAAAGAAAAAGAGATACCAGAGGCAGGTGGGGTTATAGCTGTGTAACTTGAACGTAGTTAGCCACAATACCCTCAGAAATAAACTCTTCCCCTTTCCTGTCTGATACCTACCTCCTAAGGAAGGAAATTCTTGATTCTTGTCAATTGAGGAAGGCCAGCAAGACAAGGAGTGCACCCTCTGTTCTTTCTGGTGAGTCCCCAGCAGTCCATCAGCTGGGACAATTACACGATTATGAGAAGACTCCTAGGAAAAGGAAGAATGTGTAGATGGAGAGGTTTTTTTCTGCATATGATTGGTTTTTCTGTTATGATGGGTATATCTTCTGTGTGCAGTTGTTTGAAAAGCAGATGGATGTGAGCACTCTGTCAGATGGTATGTAATCCTGTTTAAGTGGGAACTTCATATGGTTGTCATGAAACAGAAGTATGTAAACCCTCCTAAAAGTGAAAATGAGAGAGGTAGACAAGAAATGAAGTTTGATTGGAAAGGGTCCTTTATAGCCTTGTGCCTTAATGGGAAAATTCTTAATGCCAAAAGTCTTATATAAAAACCTCTTGCTCTTGCTTTCCAAGTAATAATATTTATAGCAAGGCTCAGTGGATGCTAAATGTGATGGAACTTTCCAAGAGACATAAAGATTCGTTTGACTTCAGTTGTGTTCACAGGAAAAAAGAAGTCCATGTTAGAACTGTCATGGCTCTGATGTGAGATCTCTATAAGTGTCATATGAACTTGGAGAAGCTTTCAGAATATAGAAACTTATTTTGAAGAGAAACCATTCCCATTTGCAAGCTGTGTCAATGTGAGTCAAGCTATAATTTTACGCTCATTCTTTTCTGATTATTTCAGACCTGGAAATATTTTTTGTCCAACCACTCTCTTTGATACCCAAAATCAACATGAGAAAAGTAGGACAAAAACATTTTCCTGCTTCTGAGATTTCAGTCCTGGAAACTGTGGTTCTGAGAGTGTAACTACCTCATTGTTTGGTGGATGAGCATAGAGTTGGTAATTAACACTTGCAGTCAGTTTGTACTCCTTGGGAAAGTTCAGGATTGCAGGCAGAAATGAGGATGTCAGTTGTGTGATGGAGTTGTCATTATTCTCAATTATTTTGTTACATTAGATGGAGGCTGAACTGCCTCATGTTTAGTCATCTGCAGGCTTTCCATTTCGTTATCTCTTTGGGAACACAGTATTTATTTCATAACTACCTCCTTTCATAGTGTCTTAGATTTCCAGTTATTAATAGCCTGTGTGTTCCTCAGGTTCCTCCTCAGAATGCCTTTATGATTAAAGGCATTAATGATTATTTAATTTAATTAATTAATATTAATGATTATGGACCCTTTGCTGCTTTCTTTGTATTGGAAATACAGTTGGTTTTATGTTGTTAGATGATCAGCAGTACAGAACAAATATGTTACGGCCTTTTGCATTTGAGTCTTATGTAGATCTGTCATTGTAGAAATAAGCAATAATAACCTGGCTTTATTGTTTGATATTCCTGTGGTGTTAGCATAAAACTGTAACATTGAGATGCTTGAATACATTATAATAAGTGTTTTAAACTGTTGCCTTTTACCTATTTCCTTGCTAGAGCATTCTTCCCAGTGAGTATTTGATGGATTAGGAGTGAGAATGTCTTTGCTATCTGAACTTCCAAATCTGACAAATAGAAATTTGGTGTTTGAATCTCTGAATTAAATTGCTGTTGCTCCAACAACTAAAAGGAATACTTCTTTTTTCTGCATGGTAAATGAAGATATGCTTGCAAGATATCTTAGTTATAATAAGATAACAGTGCAAGAATCTGATTCTGGAAAGGGCAGTTAAGGAAGTTTCACTCCAAATAACCTTGTCTCCATTGAAGCAGTTCTGGGGTAAGCATTTCCCTGTTACATTTCCAGAAGAGCTGTTTGTATTGTTAGAAGAGCCTACCTCATGTTCTTTTTTAATATCAGCAAAATATTATTAGGTTTTAACTTCTTACATGAGAAAAAAATAGGTCACTTAACATCCTGCAAATTAGAATACTGCTTACAAAGCAGATGCTTGCGTAAGGTCATGCTTGGTTCAGTTATGGAAGGCTTTGTGGTTGGGGTCAGGGAAGCAAGACCTTGTGAAGCTTTATCTGAAAAGTTGTATTAAAATCTTATTGACTCAGGTGCTGTCATGTTTATGCTGTTCGGTTTTCCTTATTAGCTATTGAGGGGCAGCCTTTAGCAACTTCTTGTGCAGCAGGAAGCAGTGATATTGCTGCCACTGTAACTCAGTCATTTTTAATCAGATACAGGGTGTAAAGTCCAGGAAGAGGGCATTAGAAAGGTACAAAAGAGAAAGTTCAGGCCAGAAGAGAATAAAAATGGGAGGAAGGGCTAAAATCTGATCTGGTATAACGCTAGCAAAGTTCTGTCTTCCTTGTATAGGAAATTGAACTTTTAGCAGAGAAAGGAATTTACTTTTTATGCAAGTTCAGCTCCTTCAGGGTTCTGCTTAAGTTTTAAGAGCTGAAAATTCAAGCCTTAAGTTCCTATCTGAGATTTAAAATATGTATTTAATTTATTTTTAAGCAAATGTGCCTTGTAGAATCATAGAATTGTTTGGGCTAGAAGGGACCTTAAAGATGATCTAGTTCCAGGTCTCTGCCACAGGCAGGGACACCACATGCTTTATGTTAACAGAAAAAAGTGTGTTACATATGCAGCTTGAGTACAAAGACTTCTGCCTGTTCCTTATTCTTAGCAAGTGTAGTTGTGTGTTTGAGCAGATGCACTCTTTATTTTTTCTTACTGTTTTTAAAGTTCTGAGATGCTTTTCTGCCAAGCTACTGCAGGTACTGCTGCTACTGTGGGGCATTTAGACCAAATGCATTTCTTCCTTTATAGCCTCTGGCTACAGTTCCTCAGTCTGTTGCTGCCAGGAGTTTCAGGCAGATGTTACTATGCTTATTGTATCTAGATCATGCTTGACAATATGGTTTGTTTTCTAACAACAATGAAAGCAGAAACCACCTATTAAACTTCTGATGTCGTGTCTGTTATTGCATGATACAAGAGTGTAACTGTAGACATACACTTCAAACTTGGTCCAACATATTC
>JAVHNF010023772.1:5528-32752 GCA_034783455.1 Micropsitta finschii | reverse complement strand
AATGGGTTCAAACTTAAACAGGGGAAGTTTAGATTGGATATAAGGAAGAAATTCTTTACTGTGAGGGTGGTGAGGAACTGGAATGGGTTGCCCAGGGAAGTTGTGAAAGCACCATCCCTGACGGTGTTCAAGGCCAGGCTGGATGAGGCCTTGGGTGGAATGGTTTAGTGTGAGGTGTCTCTGCCCATGGCAGGGGGGTTGGAACTGGTTGATCTTAAGGTCCTTTCCAACCCTAACTATTCTATGATTCTAAGATGTCATGATCTCACTAAAGTGCAGTTAAGCATTTAGATGTCATCTGAGTCTGTATATGCATTTGTACAATGCAAGTCCTAGCGGACGCACAGTACCCAGGGATTTCCCATACTGCCTCAACATGAGAGATGTTCCTTGAAAGCAGCAGTGTGTGTAATCAGACCATGATGCTGGATAGAGTATTGCATAAACAAAAAGCCACATCTGCAAAGCGCCTGAATAGCCTTGATATTTCAGTTCTGCTGCTGCTTGTCACACTTCTGCAATAGTACCATTGCAAAAAGTCAGTGACATCAGCAGACTTGCCAGTCTTTCCTGCACACCGAGTGAAGCAGTACAAGCCCAGCCAGCCAGATGTGTTCTCTATGAGAGTGAGGGTGTGTTGCTCACTCCACCTTACAGTCAGCAACAAGATGGAAGGCTATCTGCTGGTGAAAAGAAAGGGTGGGAAGGACAGTACAGGACACCTGTGTGCCAGAGGAGCCCAAGTATATTAATGCCACCCACTGCTGAGCCATCTGCAGGTTGTTATGTATGATAGTGACTTGATGGACAGTGAGTTATTAGAAAGGAGTCACACCACATCCACTGCGTGGGCTTAAGGACATCTCCTGCTGTACAGTTATTTATCTCTTCACCTTACTTTCAGCACTTGTTTTTAATTCATATACTGGCAGTGACACATGGCAGAGTCCACCAATGCATAAGATAGCAGCTGGTTGAGCCCCAGAGGAACTGTCAAAGCCATAAATCTGAAGAGTAGACAGCAAAGCAACCACACTTTGGTAGGTACAGGGCAGGTTGGTCACTTGAATGCTTATATACATGCTTATTGCAGGATACATTCCTTACTCAAACAGCAAGAATGTGACATCAGTGTAACACCAATGGCAGAGTCATTCACTAGAGACCAGTGAGGTGGGAATTACAGGAGGTGCCTTTTGAGGAACCTCTTTGACATGAACAGAGTATAGTCAGCCAGCAGGTATCTGACATGCACCGGATTTGCCAAGGGAACTGCGGTTATCCACCTTCTCCCTCCTTTTGACATGAATAGTTGCCACAGCCTCTTCTTCAATAGGTAAAAGTGATTTGTCTGTTGTCTGATGTTGAGCAGGGGGTTGGCTCTCTGCAGCAGCACACAACAGTGTGATGTTCTTGCTAACTCCAGGGGTAACTTTCTTACTGGATGGCCACCAATGTTTTGTTTTTGCTCTCTTCTCTATGTTAATACCGCCCTTAACCCTGTATCTGGAGGTGTCTGTAACCAGCCTGCCCTTGCCACAGAAGCAGTCTTTATCACCAGACCAGTGAAGAAAGGACTTCCTTCAAAAAGTCACCTGGACAACAAGCTACATCAGAAAAAATGTCAATTATGCAATAGGGAATCTCTGGCTTTCTCCTTGGGCTGTGTACCAGTACTTTATCCCCTCACCCTAAAGAGCTGACAGTGGATGGGCCTGAAGGAGCTAGAGAGAGGCTCTTGTGCTTGCAGCCAGGAGGAGATGAGATGCAAAGGAAGATTCCCACTTCTCTCAGGTATAAATCTGCCATAAGCGGCACATCTCCAATCTTCATCCCCAACATTGCCCCAGTGGGGTATGCTTCCCCTGCACTTGGACTGCAATACCTTTTCCAGCTTGACCCCAGGTTGAATGGAGGGTGTGAGACTGCTTGAACTGAAAACTCATCATTTCCAGCCTTAGAATATATTCCAAACATAATAAAGAATAGTATTTTTTCCTTTTTTCTTAATCTCCACTCCTCACTATCCATACTACTACCTGTTATTACTGCTGTCTTCCAATCCAGACCACCCACCACAAGCCTTCCCCCCTGTTCTGATGGCCCAGACAAAGAAAGGGGCTCTACCTGTGGAGCACTACATGTGCCCCAGCAGCACAAAGGGGTTTGCAGCAGCAACGGCAAGGTACTCACTGGCTGCCTCGCTTCTCCAAGCACTGCCAGGAGCAGAGGAGATGTAGCAAGTCGGCTTTGCAGAAGGCTGGAGGTGAAGTGCAAGAGATGGTAAGCAAGCAGTCTTGAGCAAAGGAAGTCAAAGAAGTTACTGGTACAGTATCATCGGTTTCACCAACTCTGCCAAGGATGGATTTGGCCCAGGGAAGCAGCAGGATTGTGGCACATGGAAAACTCAGACTCTGGGAACCATAGTCCCATTCCGTACAACCCACGCTGACAATGCTGTGCACACACAAGGACACCACCATTGCTCATCTTCAGTTCTCTAACTCTGTAGTAACACTCCTCAGACTAAAACCTTAATGACTGCTTGCCAAGTTCTTGTAATCACACCAAATTTCATAATTTAAACATGTTTTGAAGCTCCAGAGAAAAAAATGTACATCAGTGGGAAACAGCCATCTGGAAAGCTTTGGAGTCTTTCTTTGCTCATTTGTTTGTTTGTGATTCAGTCATTCCAGTACTGCAAGTGTACTTCAGTTATTTAATGTTAAAGTTGTTAGATTGCAACATGAGTTTTAACTAATAGATGAAGGCCCAGCTCCTGCAGAGAGAATTCGCCACTAGGAAAGGTCAATGATTGCCTAATGAGGTTTCTGGCTATGCCAAAGTACGATCCATACTGTTACAACCTGTTACTTCTTCCTAATGCTTTTTGCACAATGGTTTCTTATAATGTATTTTTCTCCTGCCTCCCCAGTTGTAAGCATGGGGCAGGGTCTCTAACGTAGGGTACAAAGGAAGAGACAGAAGCAGCCTCACCACCTAGAAGCTATTGAAAATATAATTGGTCAAATCATCAAACAAGAGGCAGTGAAACAAAATGCCTTCTAAAACATCCTCTGCAATATGCCATGAACCCAGCCCAGTTTCACTGTACATTATGTATTACAGCTCTGCCTTCATGCAAGATCAAAACTGCTTCAAGTGATCAGGTTATTCCTTTTATGTTCACACCTTTTCTTTAAATTATTCATCCTTGCTGACATAAGTTCTTGCACCATATTATTCCCCTCTTGATATGAGTCTATGGAAGTTGCGTGATTCTGTTTAAAGAAAAAGAAAAATAGATTTGCAGTGTATGCTTTGATCTAAAAGAACACAATGTTTTTTCCACATAGCCCTGCACACTTAACACACTCCTGCTCACACTGTGTGGAAAGCATCAGTTTCAGTCCTGCCAACATCAGAAACAGTGGACAAAGCCCCAAGGGAGATACCAGAAGAAGCTGTGAGGTGACTGCTTCTCAGTGCTGCTGTTTGTTAGATAAATATCACAAGAATATCCATATCGTATTGATATTTGACTACCAGCAATAGTAAAAAAGTTTTAGAAGTAAACCACAACTTGGATGTTCCTCATGGGGTGTCTTAATGTTACCTTAACCAGAACGACAAGCTGATATTAGTTTTTCGTGCTGACATTCCTTTTCATATCTGATGCTGCTTCAAAGAGGATCCTCTCCACCATTATTGAAAAGAAGACACAAAGATAGAGGCAACTGAAGAAAATTTTCTCTCTCTTCAGTACAGGTGTCCCAAGCACTGTGTGATTGCTGCTTGCGGGGCGGGAGAAGGCTCTGCCCATTGCAGGTGCTTGCTCTCAGTACTCAGACAGACAGACAGACATCCTGCACCTCTCTGCCCAAAGCAGGAGGACTTCCAGGAAACGAAGGAGGGTGGAGAAAAAGAGAATTAAAATCCCTCTTCCTTGCAGCAGCCAGATAACCTATGAATTCATCCTGTACCTCACAGTTAGGAGCGGGAAGAGCCAGCTAGAGTCAGGCTACAGCTCATCATTTCCAATCCAACTGCTTTTCTTTCTAGCCTGGGGAAAGTTTTACTACCAGGCTTAACCTTTCTTTTACTGCCCTCCATAACTAGGATGGTCTCTTGTCCTAATTCTGGCTCTGTGCCATCTTTTCCTGGCCAGTAGTGGGTTTGGGGTTTTCTGTTTGTTATTTTTGTGTAGTTGTTTTAGTTGTTTAGTGAGAATAATATCAGGAGAATTGAACACAAATTAAAGTGGAGGAAAAGAGAGTATCAAGTGAGCTATGACAGAAACGATGACTTTTGTGGGAAGGAAAGCAGCACAAGCAGAGGAATGGAAGGACACAGAAGAAGCAATAACGACAAGAAGGAAAGAAGACATAATAGAAGATAAGAGATGGCAGCAAAGTGTAACCCCAAAGCAAAATAATCTGCTATAAGGAAAAAACCGCACTGCACTGCAGGAGCAAAATGAAAAGGCAGTCAAAAGCATACACAATTTTATTCCAAAACCAACCAAGAGGCCAATAAAATGTCAAATATAGAACAAAATTGACTGTTCCTTTAAATGACAAGATATCTGACCTTTGAGGAGATGGCAGCAGTTTTAAGGGTTTTTTTTTTCCCAACCCTATCTCAGGCAAAAAACTGTAGGTGTTGAGTAAATTTTTAATTGAGAACATAAATGATTTACGTGTTCACAGCAGTGTATCCCTCCTCCCTCTGGTCAAAATCCACCAGTGAAACTTCGGCAAGTAAGTCTCGATATCCAGTGCCATGTCCTTTATGCTTTCTCTGCTTTCTGATGGTACATTGGTTTGTGCCCACTGTCAAGCAAAGCTCCAATTGAGAAATCTCTCCTTGAAAACGTATTTTAGTGGAGCACAGCAATCTAATCAAAATAGCTGTTTATAGCCTCAGGAGGCAAAAAAACAATTGTTAACATTTGGATGATTCTACAATTAACATTTGTATGATCTTACATCTTAATGCGAATATATTTGAATGCTATTGGGTGCTGCATAATAAAGAGCTGGTTACTAAACTTAGCAGCACTTCATGTAGATTAGACATTATAATTGATGCTTACAGAACAGGACCCAGAGAAATTAATTTTATGTTGCTCCAATTTCGCTGGTTTCAATTAAAGAGTTACACAAAGGCCCTTTAAACTATGGAGGGGGGAGAAAAAAGTGCATGTATTCATGGATGATCGCTGTCATGCTTATTTGTTCTCTGGAAGTAAGTGGATGTGTTGTTATTCCTGCTTAGAGTGAGCTCTCTCTAGTTCATTGCCCTGTGTTGCAGTCTCTCTGCATCAGACTTCAGCTCCTTGCAGCATCCCTGGGCTCAGGCACTTTCTCTGTTTTCTTACCTTCTGCTTCACTTCTTATGCACCAGCAGCATCTCAGCCTTGAACTAATTCTATGTCCCAAACAAAACAAGAACAATAATGCTCACACTGGGGTTTTTTCAATCCTGTAATCATCTTTTCCCAGCCTTAAGGTCTTGGCCATACCATGGGTTTTCAGTTCACAATTCAGGAGCAATAGCACAAGAGGCTTTTGGCCAGAGCAGCTTTGGGAGTAGTCTGCACTGAGGTCCTCCTTCAGCTGGCCTACCTAGACAAAGAAACAACCCCAAATCCTCATGTACCAGTACAAATTCCTTTGCTTCCCTTCTCTCCCCATTCCTGTTTATTTTCATGCTTCCTTCCTCTTATCCATGGAGTCCAAATCTGTGCTAACATCTCCTATTAGTCCAGGCTTTAGCAATTTTCAAGTTAAAGGTCTGTATCCATGCACAAAGTTCAGAAGAGGTGGGCCTTATCAAGAACAGAAATACTTATGTTTCTTGCTTGAGAGCCTGCTCACGTACCACAAGCCTTTACTGGCCAACCTGGATAGATCCACTGGCACCATGCTATGCTTTCAGCAGGAGAGAATGCCAGAGATAGAAGGTCTGGAACTTTAAATAGTGGGAGAAATAACCCAGATCATCCTGATATTGTACTGGATGTGGGAGATAATTTACTGTATAGATGCCAGACCTTAGGCCAAGCAGCAAGATTCATACCTTCAGAGCCAGGAATGTAATTCTTCTGCAGCTGATCAATGAAAGTCTGAAGTAGATGAAACATCTCCAGGGCTGTATCAAGGTATGAAGCTGTTAACCTGTGCACAGACTGCAGCCTTGGGGTCTTCCTTCCAGGCAGGTGCCACAAGCACTGGCTCCTAGAGATGCTCTTGTTCACTATCTCAGCAAAATCAGGAACAGGCTCTGCACACTACAGTATAATTTATGTGATTAGGGAGCTCCCTAAGGAAATCAGCTCCCTCCCAGGGAATGAAGGGGTTTAAATCCCAGCTCCCAGCTGACATTGAAAGGCAGCATGGTACTACTACGTTATGGGTTAAAGGAGCAACTTGCTGTGAAAGGTGAAAAATCTCATCCTTCTCCTTTGCATACCCTGTGAAGGAGTATCACAGAAGACTTTTTGTATGTCTGTAGAATAGGAACCCCTTGACTCTAGAACATAACTGCAGCACAAATAACCTCAGTCATCACCATCAATGAGCCCTGATAATGCTGGTCTGAAATCCTGTCCAAGCTGTTCCTAGTTAAGGTGACTCATTGCAAGCAGTCTAATCTAAAATGGTATTCATCAGGAAAGCCATAAAAGCAGGAACTCCAGTCATCAATGTTTGATGAAAGCAAGGAATAGATTAGATTTTTTGTGCGTGTGGAATCCCTAGTTAAATATTGGCAGAAAAGGGAGGTAAAACAACAGGCAGGGAAAAGCCTGTAATCAGATCTCATTAATACTGTAGGTAATTGATTTTTCACTTAGATTCAAAGGAACAACAAGAAGCTTTCTTTAAGCTGGGTAATAGAATATCACCCATTGGAGAGGCAGAGAGAAAGGGAAATACTGCTCTATAAAAAAATACCAACTTTCACACTTTTGGGAACTTTGACTTTTGCTTCAGAAGTTAGTGTGAACCTCAGTGGTGCAGTTTTCGTCGACTAGTTGAAGCCTTAAAAGACTTTCCCCCCCCCCAACTTCACATGATAAGTATATATGTATCATTTTCACCATTTCTGACACCTCCCCTCTCCTTTCATCATATCTGGGGAAGCATAAAGTGAAGCATTGCTCATTTCTGTCTAATCGCTTGGCCTACATTTCAATTCTCTCTTCATGCACCAATTCAGATGTTATGACTAGTGAGACATGGAGAGAGAGGCAGAAACTATTATCACAGGAAGGAAAGGGAAAAAGAGGAAATAATACCTCAGGTGCTACTTCATTATGCCTAAAGGGACACCAACACAGCTTGAACTGCTCTAAACTCTCAGGATTTGTCTCCACAGGGTGGCTTTAATTCAGTGCAGTTAAACCAAGACAGACTTTTAAGTGGTTGGTGCTGACTAAGCTTGAACAAGAGCAGTATGGTGTCAGAAGGGTTGTCCAAGAATATTATCAAAGTAACAGTCTGGCTGAACACACAGATATGGTTAGATGGGAAATAATGGGACTTAACCCTTTTATGGATGCAAGGCAGGTAAAGATGTCCCAAAAGACAGCTCTTAATCTTCTACCTACATACTTCTAAAGACATCATCTGAAACACTGTTGGATGGCAGTAGCCTCATCACTGTGCAAAACCTGTGTGCTTTTATTCTTGACTTTAAGGATGTCATTGTAAGAAATCAGAAATCAATTATGCATGCAAATGCACACCTGCTATACATGCAATATTGCTGGGTTCATAGGCTGAGTGCTGTAGGCAGGCTCTGATGGTACAAGAGTAGGCAGATGAGTATTTATTGCACCTGAGATAATTTGAGTACAGGATGCAGTTCTCACAATTGCTCTCAGGAATCCCGTGACTGCACAGTGGGGCTTTCCAGTGGTGTGCCCAAACATCCTGGTTCACCTCCCTGCCTGCTCAGGGACACTCCCAGTGAGAGTTCGCTTTCGACTCTTGCCCTGTGCTATATTATCAGTGCTAGGAAACACAAACAGAACTCCCCCCAAAACCCCAAGTCTTTATGTTGGTCTTTGTGTCTATTATGTTAGTGGTTAATTCATCCCAATAGCCTAAATCCAAGAGCAATGTTGCCTTGCCTTACACATCTTTCTAGCTCAAAGTGCACCTTTTGTTCCTTCTAAAACCCTTTCCTATTTATACCCTACTTCAACAGCTGTGCCTTATTCCCCATTCAACATCCAATTTCCCTTTAGAGGGATAATTAATTTAGAACTCCAGGCAATAAGACATAGGTGAGAAACCAGCTTTGCTGGTGTTGCCTTTCTTAACCATTAAATTGTACAGTTCTGCCTCACATTTACATGGGAACGGGAATGCATCTAAAATCAAACCCAAACCTAGAAAATAATTCATTTTAATGCTATGCTAACGTAGTGAAACATGGGAGGAATTGCAGAAGTCATTCTTCTGCAGAATTAATTCATTGCAGGGGTTTTAGGTACAAAAAAGTCAAGAACTGACAAAATTAGGCTTTGATGTGTCACCTTCACTTAAGTAACCACATGCTTACCCAAGTAAATAGTTTCAAGTAGTATTTTCAGAAACCTCAGGTGCAGGAGTACTACTTCAGAGATTTCTTTTCCCTGTCAAAGCAGTCCAGCCTGTTTGCTTTTATTTAAGCTTTCTGTATGTGCTTCCTACTTTGTCCTGAAGGCTGCTAGCAGTCAGGTGCTTCCTGGTGAATCTCGGCCCTGAATTGATGGATCCAAGAGACCATGATCTGATCTCTTGGACTGATCTTGAGAAAAGGCAAGCAAGGGATCCCCAGGCTATGGGAGCTGTCATCTTAGGTCTTTTGTCTGAACTGGTTGTTGAACCTTACGGAGGAACTCACCCTGTGTGACTGGAAAAGGAAGAGCAGCAACTAGAGAAGACTGTGTCATTCCATTCCCAGTAGGGTTTTAAAATCCTCAGTTCTCCAAGGACCCATAATCTGAGAGGTTACTTCCCTCACTGCCTTGGTGCTCAGAACAAGCTCATCCTGATAGCTCAGAGAACCTGCAAATGCATGCAGGTATCATGATAGGGCATAGTTGTCCCGAGAGCTTCTAACTGGGCACACGCTGATGATTTCAGTTATTTAGTGAGACTTACGCCCATGTCCAATCACCAACCTAAGACTGAGGTCAAAGCCTCTTTTGATTTTAATGCATAGAAAAGCCTTTTCTTGATGATGTAATTATGTGGAGTAGCTTATTCCATACCCTTTGTGCAATGTGTGACTTCTAGCCTACTTTTGCATGATTTCCCTTTAGAGCTAAAACCCCAGTCATAATGGTGAAAAATATATTACCTTCCCCCGCCAATAACAGCACAGTGTATAAAGTATGGAATTGAAAACATTCCCACATGCAGTGCTCTATCACTCTGAGTCTTTTAATAAAATCCAGGTGATTCCACCTTTCCAACACAGCATGTGCTCACGCTATATGCATTCTGTTTGGCAGATGCTGTAAGAGAAGCCTTATGGAGATGGACTTGCAGCCAAGAGCGAGAGAAAACTACACTTGTAGTAAAAGCATCACTCAGAGAGGATCCCTCAGCTCCTAGGAGTGACCTTTGAAGTTGGAAGGACACATGGCATGGGCAGGTAAGGGAATCCCTTTGCCGATTATTTTATGGTATTTTTTGCTGTAAAGCATGCTCGTACAAAGAAAGAGCAGGTTGCAAAACTGTGTTTAAGAAGAACTGGATTTGTCAGCTCTGACAATAGCTGGGGGAAGATTTAAATAAAAATAATAGGTGTTTTTCCTCTCTAATGTCTATAATTAGTGAATAAAGCATAAAACCCAGCACATCATTACTCTGCCTCTCTCAACTGGGGGGAAAAAAATATCAACAAAGAAGAGAAAACATGCAAAGCCAGTGTTCTGTTAGCTCATTTTAAGAGTCTGGTTCCTGTTCAGTATGCGTTTAGCGGTGATGCATTCAAATAAATAATTTAGAGCTTTGATGACAACTTTTCAAGAGCAGTTTTTATCAGTGTCAGACAGCTTCCCCTTTTTAACCATCCGAACACAAGACAGGAATCACCACTGACATTAGTAGTTTTGGCTTCTCTTCCTGCTGGTTGGATAGGAAAGCCCCATTTTTTTTTCCTGGTGTTGAATTAGCATTCTTACTTTTAGAACCTCCTGATTGTAAATGCTGAATCAAATGTATTGCCATAAAAGAAAGAAAAGTCCTGCCTTGTACCAGCACTGCTAAAGTCACAAAGCCAGACACTCCTGGGAAATGTTAGAATTATGTTTGCATCATCTTAATTTTGCAGGTTATTACTTCTGTGCTCTTAGGTACAGACACCAGCCCTGTAGCAACAAGCCTGCTTACAACAGACCCAGCATTGCCACATTTACTCACTCAGATGCTGAAAGCAGGAACCCATCCCTGCTCAAAGTGTTTCGCTGCTTTGACAGTACTTTTGGTGGCAGTTAGACATATGTGAGTAAGGATTATTTTAAGGACTGGTATGTTCAGCTGCACACAACTGCTCTGCCTTCTGGTATTCACACTGATAGCTTCACAGGGGATGGTTTTCAATTAAGCACAACGTCAAGCCCTTTTTGTTCTGGGTGTATGGAGCTAGCGGGTGTAAGCAGCTCGCCTTGCCCTGCAATATCTCAGCTGACAGCAAAACCAGCTCCAACCTGGTAAGAATTTTTCCCATGCCTGTGGGTTTTTTTTCAGGTTGTGGCTTACAATTTGGCTTTGTTGGGGGAGGGTGTTTAGATTAAAAACCACTTTGAAATCAAGAGATCAGATAAAAACCAAAATATCATTAAACAGTTAGTATTCCCTTCCACATGCTCATGGGAGATTAAAGCTTTCTCTTCAAACCTTATTTTTCCCTCTAATCAACACAATTTTATGTAGGTGCACACCCTACCTAAGGTGCCAGGCTGCACAGTGTTCTATTGGATTCAGTAATAGACTTAAATTTAGTAATTTTCTGATTGGAAATAATGGCATTTATTCATGTGCCCTTGTACCAACTCCCAAGCCACCACCTGGCTCTCTTGATAATATGATGTTCCTGATGCACATTATCTCAGAGGTCAAAGCAAAAGGAAAGGTGTTACACAACTCTCCAGAACAAATCCTGCAAGGAGGAGATCTCAGATAGGCACAAAAATGTTATATCCTCATCTTTAGACATCATCTGCTGAGTCCTTACACGCTTTAAATGTATACAGCACTCCCTTACTAGGTATTACTTACAGCAGCTAGTTACAGCTGAGAGATCTGTACTTCTCCAGTATGCTTAGCATAGTCATTGGGATGTCTGGACACAAGAACAGTGGGCTTATGGACTGAACTGGGGCAAATATGAACTCATTCTTATTTTTGACATTACATGGGTTTTTTAATGGCTTATGTTACTATGTGAGTCACCTGCAAAGGCAAATACCTAAAGATGGCGATCTAAATCCACAAGCAGCTGAGCACTGGCGGTTGGCTTGTATTCAGAATTATGCTTCCCCTACAGACCCAAATTTAAAGCTTAATTTCCTGGTGGGTTGATGGTTATATCTGAAAATTATGCATTAAGTCTTCTATCAGAGAGGACGTTGTGAAGAAGCCAAGGCTAAAACTGTGTCACCACAACAGTCTATGTGTGAGCACAGAGTAAGCTGGAGCTATGAGAGCCAGCCTTAGAGTAGCTTGGGTACCAAAACAGACATTACCCTGTGCTGAGGTCCCTACTGCTGTGGCCAAGCACATCCCAGCAGCCAGCCTTGCTCCTGCCTCCCTGTATTACACCCCAGTCATTTGCAATGCAAGCGCATGTCAAGGCTGGTGCCGCCTCAGTGGAAAAGGAGAAGCTGTGCAGCTACAAACAGCTGGCACAGCCTGGGACATGGAACTAATGTTAGGGAGTTAAGTCAGCTAATGAGCATTACTGGGGACCAGAACACCTTTAGGCTTCTCCTCTCTCCACCCCCAGATCTGCAGGTCTGAGCTTCTTCCTGTAGCGAGCTGCATGCAACTGTGTATGAAAACTGTCAAGAGCTGGAGATTATTTGGTTTGCCTGAGAGGAAAGGCTTTACTGACACTAGCCAGGAACTGTGATGAGATGTTGTTTACCAGGGAACTGCAGGGCTAGAAATCAATACACCAAAATTGCTGCAACCAGAAATTAGACTCACTTAATGAAAAAAAATATATTCATTAAGACAAGCTATGCCTCACATCACATCTTTGCATGACTGACTTAACCCTGTTATTTCCTTTTTGCTTTCTCTCAGAATGACCCCTTTAGAGCAAAACATTTATGTAGTGTCATTGGTAAAAACTCTGAAAGAGAAAAAAATACTGGCAGTCCTTTCTGGTGAAGCACTTACTAATAAAAGCTTTAATTCAAATGTTGTTGAAAAACTTAACAGAAAATTATCAAACTATGAATGTGTGCAAAAAATCACTATGCAACACCTGCAGCAATTGCTTTTAAAGAAGCTTTGATGGGTACACTTTATATTAATTCTTTTTGTCGCACATTTGCACTGGTTGTAGTCAAATATGTAAAAAGATTTTCTTACCAGCACCATGCTGGGAGTTGTGCTGCAAAACTGATCTGAAGATGAAGTGAGCAGCTTTATGAACTAGAAGAAACAATAGCAGGAGTGTATGAAATTGTAGAGCAAGGGGAAAGACAGCAGTAGGTGACTGGATTACTAATACAGCAGGGGAGCTCTGGAAGAGTGGGAGAGTGCTGCAAAGTATCAGCATCAAGTAAACTCAGTGTAGCCTATGCTAATATGCTTTTCTTCAGAAGGGCAGAGCCCCAAAGCCCTACTCAAAGGAATCAGCATAGCGCTGCTGGCACCTCTGGCTGATTTAGGCAAATAGAAGAAAGTAAGCCAGATACAAGGACAGAACTCTTTCATTGCTTTTATCTTCCCTTCAAACTGATAACCTTGGGATGGGAAATGAGAGTTGGCAGAAGCATCACCAGGCTGCGATACAATCATCTGGTACCTTTGCTATATGCACATTTTTATGAAGCACATTGGAGTGGGGTGATTTTTCTTTTCTTCCTTTCCCCTATTTTTGCCTCCAAACAGAAATATCCTACAGTTAGTACGCATCCCAGCAAGAATAGAACATATATTTGCAGGTAGTGGAGAAAAAGAGCTTTAGTCTACATATATACGTATGTATATATTGCTGGCAATCAGCAGAAAGCATGAATTTGCATGAATGTTTGCTCGTAAATACTCACCCACAAGCTGAGATTTCACCTGAACACACTGTGTGGTGCACAAACTTGCCTAGCCCTCAGGCAGAGCTATATAGTAAGAAAGATGTTCACTGCCAGCAGACTGAAACTCAGTTTAACACCTATTTGCCCACACAGACCTCAACTAGCAGCAAAGGGAAATGAAGGCAGCTGCTGTGCTGCCCCGTTGATCCAGGAACTGGTAGTGGGCATTTATATCTTATTGCAAAGTAGGTGTAAAACACAGAAATCATTACAGTTGTTCCTAGACTGGGAGGCAGAGGTGTGTTGGTGTACAGGGATGTGAGGCTGAACAAGGAGTATGTAGGGTATGCATGCCAGGAACTGAGCAAGCGGTTCCCTTGGATCTAGAAGCTGAGAGATGCTACATGATCCTACAGTCTGGTCATAGCCCTGGGTAGCAGGGAAGAGACTAAGAAAGAAGAAATCTTCTTCTGACAAGGGAGATGTGCTGTTGCTATTAAAATATAATAATTATGGAAAATCAATAGGTACTGGGGTTTTAGTTTTTGAAGGCACAGAGGCCCAGAGCTATATAACAGTAGTTGACTTCCACTGCAACTGCTTTCAAACTGGAGTTTTAAGAGCACCGTTCTTTGTGCGGGTCTTTCTTTCAAAATCAAAGAATGATTGGGACTAAGTTGCATTTAAAGCTTGACTACAGGTCATTCATCTGCACATCCCACATGTTTGGTAGACAAGATCTTACTGCATTACATTTGGTTTTGCCTTTCTGATTTAAGCAATAGCAGATCTTTCCTAGGAAACCAGCAGAATTTAACCAGTGCTGAATTTGAAATGACATCAAAGAAGCTTTTACAAGGAAAAAAGAGAAGAAATCCTTTGATTAAAGTTACCAGTTTAAAATGATTTGTTCACAGTTCATCTACTGAAGGGAAAGCCCCCGTAAAAGCAACTTATAGTAGAAAGTGTATGTGTATAATTTGAATAGGTGCCATTCAAAGCCAGACAGAGAAAATAAGAGGCTACATGCTCTTCAAGCCCTAACCTCAAGCCTCAACTGCTTCCAGTCTCAGCACAGCTGGAGGTTTCTTGCTAAATTTACAACAGTAAAGCAGTGAACAACCAGGAAAATGAAAGCGGCGTAATCAGACTTCAGGCTTAGCAATCCGGGGCTGAGAGCAGAGCAGCTCACCACCGCTTTGAGACCAGCCTCAACAAGCATCACAAACCCAGTCAAAGTAAAGATGTCACAAAGTGGTTCCATTTCTGTTTGGAGGAGTTAAAAAGACAGAATCGTATTTAACTGTACTTTTGAAAGAGAGCTACAAACCAGCTACGAATTTGATTTGAAACTGAAACGCTGTGTTCTGGTTCGTTTTCTGAGTGTCTGTAAATGTTGCACTTCTAAGTGAATTGTAAAAAGTATTGGTGAAATGTAGCAAAGGTTTTGAGACAGCTTCAGTGAAGCAGTGCTTCTGGATCAGTGAGGTTATGGCGCATTTCCTGAAGGATAGATTAAAACATTGGATAGGACTTTTCCCCAAGTGCCAAATCCTACTGACATTCTAGATTATGTAAGCGTATCTCCCTGCTTTGAAAACAACAACAAAAAACAGTCAATTCTGAATATTTTGCCTGTTTAGATTTCAGTTTGTCAAAAAAGCTCCATTTAGGGTGATATTTCTGAAGTGGGTATTGAAAAAAATGCTGCTCTGATCTGAGGCTCCTCAGTTTCTCATGAAATGAACACCACGTGTTAGTCACCCTCTCCAGCTCTATAAAAATCAAGTCATAAATCTTTCTGGCATCTCTGTTCGCTCTCCTGATTACAGTATATAGCACTGATAGACAAAGCAGGCTTTTTTTGCTAAGTTGTTGTCTGGAGAAGCTTGTGAGGGCGCCTGTAGTTATGTAGATAAAGCCTCTAACTCCACATTAATATATAGTGGGAAAAGAAAAGAAATAAGAGCTGTCAAAGTATGGAGTACAAGATACACCTTGCATTAGCATTTCTGAGCTGAAGAAATGGGCTATCAAGATTTAGGTGGCATAATATTCTGCATTCTATTAAAAAAGTATCATTATCATCAGAGAACATTTAACATAAATCCTTCCTACGGATTCCCTGCAGGAATAAGGTGGCCTAGCTAACAAAGCCTTGATTTATTCAATAAAACATACTCCTTTTTCCTTTAAAATGGAGACAGGGCACCTACTTCTACCATCTCCATGATTCAGCTGCCACTGCACAAATGTTCCTTTATAGCCAAGGGGTACCTGGGCACTACTGCATGTCCTTATGTACAATGGTCTCCATTCACATGCCTGGTGAGAAAGAGCGAACAAAGACCCAAGCAATGGCTAAACACACAGAAACTTATGCAAACTCCCACAGACCATCTCCCCCCTCACCAGGATTTTCACGTAACAACCTTTTTGCAGACACATGAAGGAAGTCAAAACAAGAGCAGGATTTGCTGTCTTAGCTCTTCTCTTTGCAGCCTTCCTGGAGAGAAAGGAGAGAATCAGGGACTCACAATGTATAGCTGTAAAAACAGCTTACTTGTTCTCCAGATGTTTTTGCTTCTCATTTATCAGTCATGGCTCATGAAAATGCTGTGCCAGACACACACGTTCATCTGTCATTCATTACATGGTGCTACCAGGAGCATGAATGCCCCTTAGACCTATTAAACATCTGTGGTTTGGGACATGTTGCACAGCAGGGGCAATCCAGCAGATCTGGATCTGGTCCAAGTCAGAGATTCCCACTGGCAGCACACCTTTGTGGTGGTCCTTGGGGTGATCTAAAACAACATGTCTATAGAGTGAGTAGGTCTTATTTCTCAGCATCTCAGTGGGTACCAACGCACTGACAAATACCATCCCTAAATTAGATGTATAAATACCCCGCTGGGGTCAGGGAGACTGTTCAGTTGAGCAAAGCTTACACACAAGAACTACAGCGTAAGATCGTGCTAATTACAATGAGAGCAGACTTGGCCCAAAGGAAGAGATGTATCAAAAGCATTGAAGATTCTTAAGGCAGGAATTGTGTCCTTGTGTGAAATTACCTGTAAAGTATTCTCCAAATATAGATATGTAAGAGGAATGAGTGAAACACAAGCACTGGTGGCATCCAGACAATACAGCTATCACCCAGCAAGCAGGCTATCATCTTATTTTCTCATACCCAGTCCGCTGTGTTACAGCCTTCCTTTAACATTAGCACAGCAGTTCTTCCAAAGAAGGCCTTCCACCAGCCGTGCATCAAAAACCTGTTTTGTGAAAGTTGTGATGCTGCTTCTAATACAGCAATCAGAAACCCAATGGGGAGAGAAATGCAACTGAGGAATGACATTGCTGTAACACGTCTACTTCTTAGTGCATAACTCTGATCAATTCATAAATAGCATGCACTGAAGAGCAACCTCCAGATGTTCACCACTGACTCTATAAATGCACATTACCACTACAGATAGGCTGGATGTAACTGTGTTACCAATCGGAGCAGAACACTTCCATTCCCACAGCTTTCACAACATGGCTATAAGAAAATAAATTGCAGCGTAGGAAAGTGGCAAGTTGTGGTCTGTATTTAGAGGAGGAGGAGGCGGCAGATAACTGCACGAAACATTTAGTGCCTTGCGCTGAGAGCGTGTTACGCTGTGAAACTCTTCCCTGGTTTTCTCTAAACAGTTATGCATAAAATCAAACAGCAGCCTGTCTTAATGCACTCCAAACACAGACCCTCTCTGATTCCAATACACCTAAACCTTGTTGTTTATAAACGGCATCTTTCTGCTTAAGATTAAAAAGCATCCTAAGTATTAATCCTGCATTCTTCCCTGGGTTTAAAGGAAAAGAAAATACATAGCAAAAAAGATGCTCACTAACCAACATCAGAGCCAGGATGGCTACAGAATTGCTTTCTGTATGTTTGTGATAATTCAAGCATAATTTGTACTTATGAAGAAATGTGAATGGTTGGTTACTTTGAGACAATACTCGCCTCGCTCCCTTTGGAAACCATTTGTACTCTTAAATAATTTATTCCTGGTACTGTGTTCAGCTGATGGTACCATACATCAGCTCATCATGAAAGAGAAGAGCTATATAAAGTTCTTCGAGTGGCACTTCCCCAGCACAGGACTCTCACAACTTGTCCTGTGGCTGTGACATCGATACAATCCAGCACCCTCTTTGCACTTACCAAACCTCAGGGAAAGCTGGCAATTTCCATTTGCCCCCTAAATTACCAGACCTACTTTCCTTTAAAAACTCTGATCCTTGCATCCCTTCCCACCCCCTCATACACTGCAGTTTCTATAATCATCACCTTATGTAAGAGACCCAGAACCAGGAGCAGTTATTTATCAGTGTTTGCGTACCCTCGCTTTCTCCCTGGAGAGCACCAAAATAACCTAATAGATCCCTGTCCAATCCACGTGGGCCACTGCACATCCTTGTGCCCGGTGGCATCTGCCATCACCTGGTACCGACTGTCCCTGTAAGGGGAGTGATGCTGAGAACAGAGAAAACAGGTTCATGCTGTTGGTACTATGAGGTCTGTGCTCCAATGTTCCCACTCTGCTCATGGCAGAGGTCCTGTGTGACACAGCAGGCAATGGGGTACCCTGCTCCACTGATGCCCTGGGTTTTACTCAATGGGAAAGACATAGGAAAACAAGAGGGAGCATCCGTGTCCTCAGAACCATTGCAGCACACAAGTGTGCATGCAGCCAGAGAGCTGGTCTGCCTTCTGACTTAACCCCAGGAGCCCGTTCCTCTCTTTTATTGTTTGCCAGTTGATTTTCAGGTGGCTCTTTTGCAGCATTGTCACTCAGCTGGTTTCTAACTGACCTGGCAGGTTTTTACTGCTCTCTTCCTGCTTGCTGGCAGAACAACAAAGTCTGGGGGATTTATGTGTCCCGGCTCCCACACAGGAGCTGTGAGCAAAGCCTCCTCCTGAGGAGAGGAAGTTTTTGCTGACAGATGCTTCTGAAGTGTCCCTGTGTATTTAGGCCATGATCCATCAGAGCCCTGGAGCTCAGCCTTAGGCACATCCATATTGCTGTCACCAGACTATGCAAAGTAAGGTTGGTATTTAAGTCTTTTGTGGGCTTAAAGCTTCAGTTATTGTCCTGGCAGCTCGTGCAGTCATTATGTGGCCTACAGTGCTCTAGGTTGATGATT
Organism: Micropsitta finschii; assembly: GCA_034783455.1. Classification (NCBI taxonomy): domain Eukaryota; kingdom Metazoa; phylum Chordata; class Aves; order Psittaciformes; family Psittacidae; genus Micropsitta; species Micropsitta finschii. Next base: position 14,292 of record JAVHNF010023772.1, on the reverse strand, counting down.
TACAGAACAGCAAAAGAAGAGTTTGCAGCATGCACATGTTTCTGCAGTGTACAAGAACAGAATAACTTGCTTGATCCATTCTAGGGAAGGGCTTTTACAAGCAAGCATGTGTTTACCCTTTGTACTTTCGTCACAAAGTTTATGGACCCAGCACAGTTTTCCCGTGTGCAAAGCACCAATAGGCAGGAGCTGCTAAAGAGAAGCCCTGTAAGTGCCTGTTAGACACCATGCAGGGTGCTGGGGCTAGCAGCAGCCTTACAGGGATCCTTACCTTCTCCAAGATGTAGTTGCTGCTTCAACCCACTCCTTGTCTTGCTGATTTGGTTGATTGCAAACTTTTGTTTGTTTGTTTTTAAAATCTCCATTGACTTTATCAAGAGAAGTTCCTTTGTGGGAAGCAGATGGGAACTAGTGTTACTCCAGAAAGCTGGAAGGGTTTCTAAAGAGGCCAGACAAGGTTGTCAACAATCATTTAGTTTGCAATAAACCCACTTTTCTGTTTTAAAACAAGAAAAAAGTTTGGGTTTATTGTGTAGAAATCTCAGCTTCTTATCAGTGAGCAGACTTTTTGGTGCAGACAAATCAGCACCCAAGCTTGAGCTTTGCATTACTGGTATCCTTCATCAGCTTTATTCTTTGGGCAAGCCATTCCTTCAATGAACTGCCGAAGTGTGGTGCTCTCAAAAGTTGATCATTCCTGCCCTGTGCCAGACCATCTTCCTTCTGTTTCTCTCCTTTTTCTGCAGAACTGAACCCCAAAGACTGTATAAGCCAAATTAAAAGACCTTATTTTAATAACTTGCCAGCCAGACAAAATTAGTTTTGCTGATAAGGGAAATCCACTTGTTTTCTGGAAGAGAGACGGGAAGCAGCCTTGCCAGCTCGGGATATCGCACGCAGTCAGGACTGGAAATAGCAGCACTCAACCCCAGAGTTCATCTGTGAGCCACTTCTTCAGTAAAATAACCCAAACAATTTCCTGATGCTTCCCTTATTGCCTCTCTCTGAAGCTCTTCTCCTCCCTCTTTGGCTTTTGAAGAAGAGTAGTGCAAGTCCCTTTCACCTTTCTTCTCTTCAAGAACTACATTGCTCTTAGTGACAGGGCTGAAAACTCACCTCAGGTTTTTGCTAAGGATAAGTTAGGCTTCTTGACTTTATTATTTGCTCACCTTCCACAGGGCTGACATATAGCAATAATCAATAAATAGACATTTTTACATTTGAAATGTAAAGCTACCTGGTGTCATCATCGCATAATTTGTGTTATAATAATGCTCAGCTTTCACCTGACCTTTAGAAATCAGCAGATTCAATTACTTGTAGCATTTGCTGAAGATCCTCCAGGGATCACACCATAAATTATACTGTATTCTACAAATAGATATGACAACACTAATCAGCAAATTAAATGACAGTGATCATTCCTGCAGAGATACTCAAACATCTGATTGAGCTGGTACATCAGAACTACGCAGCCCACAGCTTCGGTCTGCAATAGATACTGTTCTCATGCATAGGAAATGCTGACCTTGCAAGCAGGAACCTGTCGGTTACTTAAGATGCCTGATAAAAGAAAAGAGAAAAAGGCTGATGCCTTCAAGCAAACGATAATGGACATTGATGGATGGTGTCTCCAGTCCATTAATATTTTGCTATGATGCTGCCACCCATTTGATTTTACACAATTATTTCCAGACTGACCAGGGCTGTACACTTTGTAGTAGCCACTCTTTCCCCAGCAGGAGAGAGCTGTCACTGCCCCAGCACCAAGATGCTTCCTGCCTCCAGGCAGCCCTTGCCAGATGGACCTAAGGCAATACCTCCTGGAGGTACACTCAGCCTACTTAACAGCCATTACACAGCAGATGAGGATCAGACCTTATCCCATCTCCACCCTTATTGCCCTGTCAAGTTGCAGTGTTTTGTCAAAACCATGCACGATCAACTGGCTGCTGCACTGTGCCTCATGTGTTGCCTGCACAGCATAGCGAGAGCAAAAATGCTGAGCAGAAAGGAAAACTTTTTGGTGCAAAAGACCTTCTACAGGTCATAGAACAAAGGAGACAATAGCTGGGACCAGGCTTGTAAACCTTTGGCAGAGAAAAACATAGAGGAACCACAGGCCATGGCATGTCTCTGCTGGAAAGGTCAGCCATATGAGCACCGAAGCATGGTCTGTACTTGCAGGCAGTGTCACCTTGATTCAGCCCCATCCTCAAGCTTTTCATTAGAGGCAGGAGCTGCAGGAGGTGGGGGCAGCATGGAGGTGAGAGGTGCGATTACATCCTCTACCACAAGCTGTTATTTTGACAGCTCTATTACAGTCATATAGAAACAACTCCTGGGAAGTGTAAAGCACTGCAAAAAAAGTCAGGGAAATCATCTGTCCTGCAATATGCCAGCTTTCACTGAGGAAGAGGACTAGATGCTAATGAGGAGACATGTGATGGGTTCTTTCTCTGGCTTTTTCTTTGGTCATAGCTGGTTATTGTTCACCTGAAAGCTACCCTGTCTGCTCTTACTTCTGTCTGGTTATGCATAGAATCATAGAATAGTTAGGGTTGGAAAGGATCTTTAAGATCATCTAGTTCCAACCCCCTGCCATGGGCAGGGACAAAATCTATCTGATGTTTATTTCATAGCAGCCCTCTATCCCAGCAGATGAAGTCATTTTTCATATGAACATGAAGACCTCAGCCCCAGCTGAGGGGAAGGGACAAACAGCCCTTTCCTGAGCTGCCTTAGAAAAAAAGCCAAAGCAGCTCACCCCAGGAATCACTAGCTTTGCTCAGTTGAACTTCCAACTCTGCTTCCATATGAAGTAATACAGATTGTAGAAGACAGTGCAATGATTTCCTACCTTGAGTGCCATTGATACCAAGTCCTTGCGTGCTGTGCGTGTCCATGCCAGGAGTTCGGTGACAGCTTTTGTGAATGCAGCTGCATTTTGTAGTTTAACAGTGGTATCACATCTTGAGTAGACCAAGACATCTCAAAACCCACAGCAACCATCAAAGGAGCATGGCACAGTCTGCAGCCACCTCTGCAATAGCAAATAGAGCCATATGCTCAGCCCAGCACATCGCTACAGCAAGGCAGCCCTGCTGGGACCCAAACTACGTGCTCCCACCATTCTGCTCCTTTGAAAGCCTGTATCACCACCTGGAATGGTTGGTCACCAGAAGAGCTCTTTGCTCTGCACATCTTTGGGTGATAGAGATCCAGCTTCCTAATCCAGCAATATTCTGGGAGCAGATACACCCAGTCAAACAGCAAAAATCATCTTCTTACTTTTCTTTCTCTTATAACCTGCACATAGTGCTTCATCAGATAACCCAGTGTGAACAATGCTGCTCATTTATATTTCCTCCTTGGCATCCTCCAGAAGCATGGATGCAGTTTTCTCTTATTTACCATTCCTCCCACCTTGGGGAAAGAAAGCTCAGAACTGCTGATGGAAGAGATCCACACTCCCTTCCAGCTCCTGGTGGCAGTTGCTTAACAGCAACGGTTTGTAAAGGAACACGAGAGGCAAATGTGTATTATAGAGCCCTACACAGAAGAAATGCCTGTCAAGTACTCCAGAAATTCATTGTGACTTTGGTACATTCTTGTTTGACAAGAGGTATCCTGTAAAGTTTAGATTTCATCTCTCATTATTGCAAATTATTCTCCCAGCTGAAGTGCCTTTTCTCTTAGGCAATACACTGCAAATTGGTGCTGCACTCTGGCAGTCAAGGGAGGCTCAATCAGCATCTCCCTTCTGTCAAGGGAATGCCTTTGAGGGCTTTGCTTTGCACCTGACACTTCTTGTGAAGGGGCCCTCACAGCAAAAGGGAAAGCTTTCAACCTAAGGAGCAGCACCCAAGTGCTGCTAGGGGGAAGCATCCTCACTAGCATCTTAGAGAAGCTTTAACCACTGCATAGACTGACATACTTGATCTCTTTTTTTTTGCTTACAAACCAGTGACACCATCACATGCTTCCAGAGGAGACGAGGTTGCACAGTTGCAACCATAGGAAGCAACATTGCATCCTGCTGCAGCAACTCTGCATGCCAGCAGAAGGCGATTTCAATTTAAACCAATACATGATTCCATTCATTTGCACTCTCATTTACTTACCTATAAGCTTTCAAACCCCACATATCTGATGCTGGTATTCAGGTCCCACTACCAGGAGCTTTCATGGTGCCATGGCAGATAAATGACAATCACTGCAAAACAACCCAACCTCTCCTTGAAATGGTGAACATGCCTTTGGAGCTACTATTTATACCCATCTGGAGCTGATGAGGGTCAATCCCTCCACCCTATCCCACATATGAGTCATCAGAATTGACTCACTCTCCCCTATCTCCTTCACCAGGTGGCCTCAGAAGCTGCCTGTAGGTATGTGGTGGCTCTTCATGCCCTACTAACATATGTGCCAAAAGTACCTGCCTTCCCATTGCCCTCATCCAGTCGCTTGCTCCTTCTGGTGCTTTGACACATAGGTATTCCCATTCACACTTGTCTTACTGCTTCTACTGCCACTTCTGCAGGTGTGCATCAGGCCTGCAGCACCACCAGCAGTTTCATCCCATGGAAGGCTGTGCTTTGGCATGGATCTGCTGCTTGTTTATGTTATCCTGTTGCATGTTAGTCAGATGCTGTAATGCATCATGTTGATGAGGTGAGTGTATGTCTCTTAGGCAGAAGTGATTTTGCTGCTAAAGCAGGCCTAATAAAGAATGAAGCTCTGTGCCCACTTTTGACTATCAAACCCACGTTGCACAGCTGGAGAAGCCATGAAGATAGCTTCTGCTGTGCTTAAGCACTACATCTGTAGTGATATTATCATTTCAGTTCTAACAACACACTTCCAATTGCTGATGCCAACCTCAACTGATGGCACTGTCACCACATTGAAGTGCCTTCAGTGTTTTAGAGTGCCATAAAGTGGCACTTGTGTTCTCAAAGTTTCATTTTTCAAACTCTATGTTTACCTGCTGGTAAACCCTAATTCCTTCCTTCCCAAACTTGCTTTCTTTGGAGCCCTACAGGAAGCTACAGTTTTGCTAAGGAGCACACTCAGCCTCTGTACTCCTCACAGAACAGCTCAGGGCTGTGGGCTCCTGTGGGGAGCCTTAGGGTAGGTCTGACTCTGCCTCATGGGGAGTAGTGGCCTGTCCTAGGGATTGGTGTTTTGAATACCTGGGAGGAAAGGACTTCATCCAAACCCCACAGAGGATTGCAAACGCACTTTCTGTCCATCAGGAAGGTGATATAATCTTGCTTGTAGAGGATGGTACTACTAACTAATTTGCTAAGTTAAGGCAGTTATCCTTTCACATTGGTCTGGACTATGTGAAGAGAAACTGCTTGTGTTGAAGTGCAGCAGTTCTGCTCAGCCCAGAGGTGCGTTGGGAATCACGGCAACTCAAGGACACTTTTAGCTCTCTGCTCTGTCTGCACCACCTTGGTGCAGTTTGCCAAGGATGGAGAGAAAGGCTCCGAGTCCCACAGGAACAGAGCTCTTTCCTCTTCCTTGCCTTGTTTGTCCACATATTTTTAAGGCAGCAGTTAGTCCTCTGGGGCCATGGGCTTAATCAGGGCTTTGTGGGAGGCTTGTTGTACAATATGAATATAGTAAAAGCTACAAATAAGGCTGTTTGCTTTCTCCCTTCCCCCTTTCCTGTGTCCTGTGTACTCTGCATGGGTACAGCGGCATTGTTTTGAATGTTTAGACAGCACCTCTTGCATCTAGGAATGGTTAGAGGGAAAATCAAGGTGGGACAGGTGTTTCATCAGTGGAACACCACAGAGAGTTGCATTTGTCATGAGCTGGAGTAATTAAAAGTACTTTTTGCGTGTTTTGGATGAGGGATGCTGACTTCAGTCAGGGCATGAGCTGTGCAAAGTGCTTATTTTTATAGTTTTGACGTAAATCCTGGAATGTTTGCATTCTTAATTTGGAACGCTTGCCCCAAAATGTTCCAAGTCTCTGTAGATAAGTCCAGGCTTTTCTTCTTCCCAATGTACATCCATACACATTAAAGTCCCAGACTTGATTGCCCAAGTCATTTAGGTGGACTGAACACAGGACCAAGGCATCTTTTCAAAGCGGTAACTTCCAAGTGCTTTGATAGACCACTGATCCCAGGTGAGATGCACAGTTTGGCTATCTAAAATCTATCTACTTCTGTGCTGAAGTGACATGGGTCATGTGCTTAACAAAACAAACCCAACCTCCTGCCATCCCAGCACATACACAGAAATCATTTCCTTGGTTATATTTTCCTCCAGGGAGGTTTAAACTGTCAGCTTTGCTGAGCTACATTCACCCCTCTCATTCTTTCTCATGGGGGATGTCCTGCCACGGGGGACTCGTTGCAAACTCATGTTTTGAAATTTTCCAGAGGATTTAATATTAATTCACATAGAAGAGATTTGCAAGATCCTTCTTTTGAAATGGTCATACGCTATCAATAGCTCCCAGAGCTGGCTTTGTCCAGCTTTGACAACTAGCATAAAATATAGTCAGTGCAAACACTCCTGATCTCAAGATAACATGGACATATCATTTTTCAGGTCAGTCGCTGTCTCAGGATATGGGCACATGATTGTTGGCTCACCAACACTGAGACCCATTTCAAATCAAGCCACCTTATTCATATCACTTAGTGTTGAATGAGTTGATCTTTACATTTCCAGCTGTATCTTCTCTTGTTCATGTTCTTGTTTTGCCACCAACAATAAACTCTTGACAACAGCAGCACACATCTCAAAACTCTAGAAGTGAACACAGGAAAAGTAGAAGCTTTTTGTTCTAATCTAAGACACTGGCTAGCATCAGTTATTGTAATGGATAGCAATACAAATCTGTGAACCCACGGGGCCTGTCTCATGATACACAGATAAGAAAAGGGTTTCTCGCTTGTGCAATCTCAGCTGTCAATCTGTCAATCTCTGCAGCCACCCACAGTCAGAAGTAACAGTGTGAGAGCACCGCCAACACCCTCATGTTGAAACTTGGGGTTAGTATTTGATATCCATGACAATCCACCTGTTAAAATCCACTGGAATCCAGCTCTCAAAACATTCTAAATGATTAATAATTAAAAGCTGCCTATATAGGAACCTGATGTGCCAAAATGCTGGCTAGAATAAGCAACTTCACACAATTTGCATTACAGCCTTTTCATCAGTTACAATAAAGAGGATGGTGCAATCATGATTTCATTCTTACATTAATATGCTTTTGGGTCTTTTCACTAACACGTGGCAGAAGTATCTCTGTGGCAACAGAAGAGGTCTTGGCATACCTGTGCCTAAATGGTGTGTCAATGCCTGCTCTTCTTGCCTTACAAGTCTCCTGTAGGGAAAGCAGAGATTTAGCCTGGATCCAGCTGCTGTGATGGTGAGTGCCTGGCTGTCAGCGTGCCTGAATAGGCTTCAACTGCAATCAAAGCCTCAGTGTGCTTCCCATGGAAAGCTGCCTGATAAATTGATGTGATTTATTGTAAGGCAAGTCCCGCTCCTGCTGTAACTGGTGGCAGATCCGCATTTTGCCAGGGAAAGCAGGATAAGACACTGTTGGCTAATGCCTGTATCTCTGATGTGCTATCCAAACAGATAGCCCAAGATAGATAGTTGTATAGGAACATCCTCCATCCCCTTTCTCCCCATTTATATAAATAACTCATGCTTTTAATTGATTATCTGTCTTCTACAGCTCCCTGTGTTAGTGGTTTTGTGACCTTCACTGATCTAGAATTGCTAACTCTTGATTTTACTACAGGGGTTACAATGTTTACTGGGGATTTTCTGGAAGTATCATCTCCTAGAGTCATGTGAAAACAGTTTCCTTTCACAGCTCAGAAATGGTCCCACCTCTGCTGCTTGCCAAGGGAGGTGCAAGGAATGTCCCAGCTGGGTTTTGAGCTTGTGGTGGCAGTGAGGAGTAAACCAGCTCCTGCCCTACTTCACACCACCGGTCCGTCACCCCACAGCATACATACTACACTGATTTACACCATGCTGACAGGCTTATATCCTTACAAACCTGGGCCCAGTTCTCAGGACTGACAGGAAATCAATTTGAGTGGCTGATACTGAGTGATGATCCTCTAGCACTTGCATTTCTCCAGGCATTCATACCAGCTGCATCCATGATGCTGCTGGGTTGCTGAAAGACAGCGTGGTTTGGACTACATCCTCCTCTTGGCTCAGGGCAAGCACAGTCTTACTTTCATTCCCCTATGTGAAGAAAGCAGATCTGGTGGCAATTTAAGGATCATACATTATCATAGGCTACAGAAAGAATAATTTATGCCCTTGAGCCCTTCTCAGATCTGTCAGCACAATCAGGCATCTGAAGGAAAATCCAAGTTCTTTGGAGAGTCTCAGGGATGAGTAATGTACCCAAGAGAACTTGGGGTCCAGACATGAAGGGATTAGCATGATCCACCAGCATGGTTTTGTCATCTGAGACAGACTCAGGCACATACTTCATGTCTCCTTGTTTCATAACAGCCATCTGGACATGAAAATGGGGGAATATGGGAGCAAGTTTCATGGCTCTGGTTTGTCTTCTCATGGGCAATACATCACCTTTGGCTTTTGCAGAGGACTGAAGGATGCCTTTTTTTGCTGTAAGTCTGGAAGAGGGGGAATACTCCAGTAACACTTAACCCAGTATGATCACAATCATCCAAAATGCAAAATGCTTTTCTACTAGCAGCCTTCCAGTATCTGAAGGGGGGCTATAGGGATGCTGGGGA
>JAVHNF010023767.1:0-10061 GCA_034783455.1 Micropsitta finschii | reverse complement strand
CTGCAAGCTGTGGGGATATTTGCACTGTATGGCTTTCAAAGCCATTACATGGAAAATGGCATATGCACAATAAATGTTTAGATCCAGACTGACACTTCATTTCTGGGGCAGTACATTGATATTTGTTTGTGTACTATCCTTTGTTCTGTGCACATGCAGGGACTGTAACGTGTTCCAAATGTTAACTTGGTGTCTTTCTATAACACCCTGTGGAAAGGTTTTAACAAAAATGATGGTGCAGTCAGGAAGAAAAGGAAAAGCCTTCAAGTTATATATATAAAAAACCCCATCAAATCACCCCTAACCTGTGTATGATGCTTACAACCTTGATTTCATCAATCATATAACTGTTGTGCCACTTTAAATAAATCTTGATGTAGTTAAGTCTGCTCAGAGAAATACTCATGAAGTCTCTGGCTTTTAAAGCTTTGCCACAGTCAGAAGTGTCTTGGAAGTGAGATTTAAGTTCAGGTTGTATGTATGATAGGGTACACCTCTCTCAAGGGGTAAAAGGATCTCTGCAGAGGAGCTAGCAAGACTCAATGAAAGATCTTTAGATTTGAAAGGCAAAAGGGGTAAAATTTTGCTTACACCAAAATGTTAATGACAATGTTCTTGTATTTAACCAAAAGTGACCCAAATTATTTAGATCCACTCTCTTCACAGAATCTACAACGAAAGTTGCCATCCCTCAGACAATCTCTCTTGGCCAACCCAGTATCAGTTGCCATGTAGCAGAAAGTGACTCATATTTAACATTTTATTATGCATTTCATTTACTCTTGTGGATTTAATAATCTTTAAAAACATTAAAAATTGCAAAGAAATTCAAATTTTCCTATCATACTGTAACACTTTAAAAATGGGAAGTTAAAATGCAACTAATTTAATTGAATCAAAGGAAATTAAATGTAATTATCTTGGAACAAGGTGTTTGTAATTGTAATGGTAGCTGTATTAATCAGATGTCATATTAATCCCTGTAATAAAATGCCTGATGGAGCTTTCTCAGCTAACAGGAAAGTTACAGAAGACAGCTGAAACCAAATGTTTCAGTGATAATAAATTAGAACAAAATTATCTTTTTCATGGTTGAAGTCTGGTTGGATTAAAAAGGACTAGAAATAGTCATGCAAATTAAGATGCATGATTTTTTTCAATTTTTTTATTTTTTTTTTTTTTAATTCCTGGAAGTCCAGCAAAGAAAAGTTAGAGAAAAAAGAATATTTTAAAAAATATTAAAAAGAAAGGGTGTCCCTAGGCTTTTAAAGGGGATTCAAGATTTAGTCAGTCATAGCCAGTAGTTTTAATCTGTGAAGGCATCCTGTCCATGGCACTGTATCAATGGCATGGCTGAGGAGGCATCAGCTACCTGCAACTGGTAAATCTTTATATCAGTTATAGATGAAGTAATATTTGAAGGTTGTCTGGATAATCAAAGTGAAAGTCACTGCGCTTTGTTCCCTTGTGTATGTAAAAATGGCCATACTTCAGACATAGCTCTCCATTCGTTGCCACAAAAGACATGAGTTGTCTGTGTTTGAAATCCCTGGGTGGTCCACTTGAGTGCACTCCCTGGAAGATGGGCACTAATGTCCTTCGCCTCCTTGGGTGATGAGGAGCCCAGCCTGCTTCTGGCTCAACCCATGACTCTCATACCAGCAGCAGAAAGTATACCCTTCTTCAAAGACTTCAGGAGATTTAAGTTGGTGAAATTCAGGGCTATTCTGTAGCCAGATTTTCACTGGGTCTTCTTTCATTTTTGTTCCCGCATAATGCATGAAATGGCACATAAGAAATCAAGACATAAAGAAAGCAGTAGATATAAATAAATATGAAAATGTACCCGCATATTTTCTTAATGGAAATCAGATAATGGAATCAGCCTCTCTTATGAAAAATGTGTCCTTGTCTTTTCAAGCATTTAGGAATATCTTCATGACAATATCTGGAATGTTTTAGTACCTATAGCTGCCATGTTTAGAGTACTGAAGAGACAATTCTTGCCCAGAGATATTTTCAGAAAAAAAATCAGATGCTCTTAATGCTACCATCAACTGCAGCATCACCTGCTGAAAGACAAAGAGCCTAAAGATTTCAATTCACTTCAGTTTTCAACGTTATTTAATTCAGTTCCACTGGATCAAGCCCTGTCATTTCATAAGATCATTTCTTGCCTTCTGCTTGTACAAAGCAATGAACCCAAAAGTGCTTTTAGTCAAAATGAGCACTGAATTAGGTTCTTTATTCAGTTTTTGCATATTGCCAACAGACAATTATATCTGAATTTAAAATATTTCTGAAAACACTCTTGACTGATTTACTAAATTTATATATACAAAATGTCTAAAAAACCATTCTGCTCCATGGTTTTAAAAAAGTTTGGCCTGACAATGTTCCTTTAATTGCAGCAGCTGTAAAATTCTGTGATGCTTGGGTTTATTTTAGTTGAGCAGATCTTGTGCTGTATAGAATAATGGTTCATTAAAGAAAAACCTCCTAGGAGACAAGTTGTCTAAAGCATAATGATTCAGATTAGCTTTTCAAAGGAATTGGGAGCACTCAGAGTCACCTTTGATCTTGTTTAGTATATCAAAATGAGGATTCTGTATATCAAGTCTGCAAACTAAATTCACTGTGAAAGAAATTGAATAAAATGGATTATTTCCTGTGTGAGGTCATTTTATAGATTTGTTTCTAAATGCTCTCTCTCAGTTACTGCATGAGATCCTAAAAACTGGAGAACACACAAGCAGGACGATGTGAATAAAGCTGGCTGGTTAAATCCATCAGCAGCTGACAATCCAAGACAAAGTCAGGCTGATTTTTCACAGGAGAAGAACAATGAAGGCAAGCAAGGAAAATGCTAATATTTTAAAGAGGTTACAGTTTGATTCAACTTCAGTTAAAAGGTATAATACAGCACCCATGCTAACCCAAATCCCTGTGTTGCTCTCTCCAGGTTATTGGAAACTCAGAGAAGGGATGTATGTTTTTAACAATTCTCTTTAATGTTGTCAAAAAACCAGATTAATCCACGAAGTTTTTGACCATTCAGGGAGACAAATATCCCATCTCAGGTTGCTCTTCTACCTCCCTCTGGTTTTTGTTTTTTTCTCAGTCACATTCTAACTTACACTGAAGCAATTTCACATTTCCTTTTAAGGACATTGTCTATCTACCAAATAATTTTGTATATTTGCTTTGCCTAATTTATTTTGCAAGACCACAGAATGATTTATCACTTTTTCATTATGCTTTGAATCTGATGATTGAACATGGCTGAAAAGTTGAAAATTAGCTGGTGATTTATGATGCTGTAGCTGTATGTTTTAAAAGTCCAAATATATACAATCTCTAACATGCACTAACTCCTTGGGGGTATAGAGGGGAAGAAGTGCTATAGAAATATTCAGTTAACAACTTATCTGTTTGTAAACATTTAGTCTGGATGCATATTGAAAATTTTAGCAGCTTTAAGAATTAAAGATTGATCTTAAAATTTATGACTCTACTATGATCTCTAGAAAACCTGGATGTGTAATTTCAGACTCAATATCTGTAAGTTCAGACTCAGTGATCTTCAAAAAGTCAATACAATTCTAGCAAATTCTGAAAGGTTGATAAAATAGGACTTTAAGCCATTTTCATGTAAAAGAAAGGGTTTGTTTGTGGTTTGTTTTTTTTCTTTAAAACCAAAACAATTCAGGATAACTATACTTGGAGGGAAAAATGTATATCCATATCTAAGAATAAAAATGAGGTTTATGAATTTTATTTTAAAATGAGCACAGCTTTCCCACACATGAAAGTCATATATACCTAACCATTAAAAACCAAAGTGTTTCCTGACACCCGGAGCTGCCCATATCTTGTGCCTTGCTTTTGACTGAACTATACATTTCCATAACTCCGTGTTTACTTACCACTTCATCATCATTACTGATCATATGTTTGCTTGTTATTTCAAGAGACCTCCACATTTTTGTTCCAATATCCTTTTTTCTCATCACCATGGGAATCACTGTCTTTTTATCCTTCAAGAATATTGTGTTTTAGAAAAGGCTTTCATCCTCGTAATGAAAATTTGCAGGTAAGAACAGCCTTGTTCTGTATTCTTAACTTAGGGACAATTCTACTACCTGTGATGATTTATCATCTCTGTTGGTTATGTCTATGCTGTAGTCAAAGGTACCATTGCACTTCCCAGAATTAAGTCACAACTGAATATTCATTATTTTCTTCTCACTGGACAAGAGTGAGCAGCACTCGTTATAAAAGCAGCAGCAGTTGTTATAAAATCTGCTCAGTAAGTCTTAGAAGCTGAGGCAACTGTTATTACCATCCAAACTTGCAGATTTTAGAGCTATTTTGTGTATGCTTTATAGCTACTATACTATTGGGTATGCAATCTGCAGCTACTATAGGATCTCCATTGGGGATGCTATTTTGGCAGACATCTCTGTACTTTTCTCATTCAGTAGTTTGCACTGATAAATATTAGGGAAATCAGGGGAAAAAATCTAAGAGGAGAATTGGAGCATTAAAAGATTTCATTCCAGAATTAATGTTAAAAAGAAAAGGAATGGTGGAAGGGAGATGAATACCATTTGCAAGGCTTTAAAGAAATCTTTAAATTACCCTGAAGGATAAATAGAGGAAAGACAAGCGTATTCCCAAATCAAATTATTCTGGGTTGGGTTTCCCTCTTCTTCACACATGCTGGTTGTAAGACCCCAGGGCTGACGATGGCTCAGGTGCCATCATGGTAAGGAAATTACAGTAGATTTGGGAAAATACAGATTAACATTTGACTGCTCCCTTGAGGCAGCACCTAGGTCTTTCAAGTCCATGAACTACAACTTTCAGATGACATGGTGATATCATCCCATGGTAAAATACACTTTTGTTTCCTCATGGATTTGTTAATTGTTGGTTTGTTTGGTTTTGTTTTTTTTTTTTTTTTTTCTTTTCTTTTAGCAAAATGCCACAGTTTCTCTGACATGTCAGAGATGGAGGTGAAGAAAGGAGACAACTGTTTCATAATCAGTCCAAATTGTCGTTCTGTTTTCTGGTGACCTTCAGCTTCCCACTGAACTCGGCGGTGTACATAGCTCCCACTTCTCTTCCAGAAGAGAAGGAAATGATGGGTTTGGACCCAAATCTGAGGTGACTGAAACATTTCTCAAGATGCCTGCTTTCTACATCCAGGCGCACAGTAAAATACAGACTTGGCTTCTAACTGAACCCCTCCAAGAACTACAATAACATAAACAGTTTATCACACGTCAGTCAGCTACAGCCTGCCCTCAACCATAATCATATATCTCATTGCTTTTCTACAAATCTTCTTCTGTCAATGGCTTTTGGTCACTAACACCTGTGGAGCTAATGCTTAATCTCCCTTCTTCATTTTCCCATGCTGTTTTTGTGCCCTTCCCAAAAATGTATAGTTCTTTAGATCTTCTTGCGTTGAGATGTCAGGAGGAGTAACAGCACAGTAGGACAGTCGCATTGGCATGCCCTGTGATAGCTCTAGGTGTGTCAGGAGGGAATCTCTGAGTTACACTGTTAGAGTTGATGGACACCATCCTCTGAGGAAGAAAGAGAAGAAACTTTCCAGATCTTCAAGGGGATTAACTCTCTTTGCAAGACAGTATGAATCTATTTCTCTGTATAACAAACTATCCATTACTTGCTATTGCATAATGAAATTTCAGGGGGTTGTAAGTGAAAAATACTCCAGATGCAATTATATTCTTGTACAGTCCTTTTTTTTTTTCTCTCCAACAAGCATAGTATTTCCCACACATACATCTCACAAAATCAGTATGATAGTGCTCAGCATTGAGACCAATCTGCATGCACATTTAACCGAAATTTCTTTGTGGATTTGGAATATTCTCATCTTGTCCTGCAGGAGCAATGGCATTTAAATTATCTTCTAAAATACTCTCTATTATTGTTTACAAAAGCCAGGGGTACAGCACCATAAGAAGAGCTCTAAATCTTACTCTCCTAGTTGAAGTTAATGCAAGTTGTTCCTTGAACAAGAAAATTACTCATAAAGAAAAGGGAAGGTGAGAAGGGAAGGTGAGAAGCAAAGGTTGAAAGAGGCACCCAGTGCAAAATACCCTGTCTCCAAGTCCAGAGTTTATCTTGAAGGGTTGTAGTTTTACTTCTGGTAAAAGGTGGCAAGTGTGTGGCTTGGGAGACTGATAATAGACCAGACACTCTCACCCTTGTAGGTCAGTAGCACAAATCCAGCCTTAAACAGAAATGTCTTAAAATTTGTACTATCCCTCCTCTGACCTGATAGTTACAGAGTTAAAATCAGGGACTTTTCAGATTGTATCCATTGGGAATGAAAAACTTATTATATGGTCAGGTACCTCTGAATACTGATTTTTTTAAAAGCTCCTTGAATGCAGAAGAAATCAGTTGAACAACAGGAAACTGTTTCTTCAATGTACAGTTCCTTGTTTTACCCAGCTCTGCCCCAGCACCTGGAAGTGCTGTATCCCTGAGCTCCTGTACCTGTTTCTGGTTGTCTCCTGTCACCTGTTTTCCCACAGACAGAAATACCTTGGAAAAGCAACCACCAACCACCAGCCTACCAGTTTGAGCCTTGCATGAGCTTTTGTTTTTGTTGTGACGTGGGTCTTTATTAAGGACAGGGGTTGATATTATTTCATTTATCTGGTTACATAAGCAAGTGTCATGGCATCATGCAACAACTAAAATGTATTTATTGCCACATTCTCTGCCGGAGGTTATAAGCCCTGTTTATACCTATTAGTATTCACTGTGTCTCGTGTATAGAGTTTGCTCTTCTTAGTGATGAAAACAGGTACCCACATAGCAAAGGATGCCACTTCTATTAGCAACATAAAGAAAGACTGCCTGACGGTTTTGTGTCTGCCTTAGGAATATTCAGTAGTGGAGTGTTACAAGATCAAATTTTAGACCTTGTAACTAGAAGATGTATTTATGCTTATTATATCCATAAACATAGAATACTATTTTTATGCCTGGGAATGAGAATATTAAGAGAGCTCAGAGAGAACAGGAGCCAAATCTGAATTCATAGTTACACACTTAGGCGCTGCCTGAGCACTACTGCAATTGGACAAGGGAATGTCTTCAACAAGCCTGAAAGATCAACTGCAGGAGATCTTAAGATCCCTGATTCTCTTTGGGATAGAGGCCTTGATCCTCATTTGCCAGCTGCAATGCAAGTAATACATATCTTTCTTACATGCAAAAGGTTTCAACACATACCCAAGATTTTCAAACAGGCACACACATATATGGCAGTGACAGAGGTGAATCTCAGTGCATCCTGCCCTTGAGTGCTCTGTTACGTTTAAAAAAAACCATGGGTCCAGGTCTTCAGACAGAGATCTGCTGATCAGCTGGCCCAAGGTGCTCGAGTTTGTTACACCACCTTTCGCTCCACCTAATGCATCTCCCAGCGTATGGAGGCTCAATCTGTATTACACCTTGTAGCCAGGAGGTGGCTCTGTTTGGAAGACTGAGGAACCACGAGTTCTAAGCGGTCCTCAGTCATCCCAGCAGAAAACCCTACTTCACCACATGACACAGGTGAGCTCCTCCAAGGACTGGGTGCTGCCTCCTATTTGTCTTTCCATGGAAAACTGCTTTACCAAGGAAAGCACCTCATTAGCTTTTGACTGGCCCATCTCGGTGCAGAGGGGATGCTGGATGAGCCATGCCAGCGTAGCGGCACCTCTCCTCGAGTGCCAGATTGCTTTCCTTCACAAGCTGAGCATGCAAGCGGCACACAGAGGGGAAATAAAAAGCCCATTTGTTATCTTCCCGCTGCTAACAAATGAAATCTGTCCTCTGGGCTGCCAAGGATTTCACTGACTGTTTTTTTCCTTTTTAAAGAAACAAGAAATAAAAGAAGTACAATATCACTGCGGCAGCCGCTCCGTGACGGTGCTCTGAGATACGGCGAGCGGTATTTTATCTTCAGTTCAAAATCTAAATGTGGCAGAGGCACATTTAAATGTGGTGACATTTATACTTTAAATGCCTTTTACATCTCGTTGGCAGGTTTTATACAGAACATATGTATGGAAAGTAGATAGGGGACGTGGATGAAAATGCGGAGCAGGGAGAGCCTGCAGAGGCATTTGTAGGTGGAATGCAAGTTAAATATGGTGAGGAAGAGAGAAGGGAGGAGAAACAGAGAAGGAAAGGAAAAAGGTCTGGGTTGCCTGAGCAGTAAATAAACATTCTTTCTGGATCTCTGACCACTTTTCCCAGTGCAATTTGTTCCCAGCCACCATCTCCCCATGCTCTCTCCTCTCCCAGCCAGCTCAGCATCCACTTACATGTTGCCACTGGTCCAGGATGAGGGGTCGATACCGCAAGAAGAACTTGAGTAGGAAAGACTCAGGGTCTGGCCAGGATGAGGGGTTTTGCCATGACACCTCCAGCCTGCGAGGGTTATTGGGCACGGGTTTGGCCACCACGCTCTCCGGAGGGTCTGGTTTTACTGGAAGAGAAGAAGGTAAAGCTTTGTACATGACATCCTTTCTGAGACCCCTCTGCTCAGCTGGCTGGACTTTGCAATGCATGCTTTCTAAGGAGAGCAGCCAACATGCAGAATATCCTTTCCCCCAACTAATTAGATGCAAATCTGCTTTTCTTATCCAGGTCCTGGCTCTAAAGAAGGAGGAATCAGTGCTGGAGACATACAGGAATAACCTGGCCAGGGCACAGAGCATCCTGCCTCCCCAGGGATAATTAAGTCAGCTCGAGGAGCACACTAAGCCCAAATCCTGCACTTCTCTCACATCTCCTGATTTCTGAGTTTGACCCACATTCAAACCTGCTTATTTTGCAGCAACATGGCAATTTGGCCCTTGGGTTTAGGGCTGGGCTTTTTGGGGATCTGAAGTATTTGGGGATTTGGCACATCTTATTTGCCAAGGGTGAATTCAAATGTCAGCTTCCACCCCTGAGATATCTCTCAGCCCTGCCCTGCTTTTGGGATATGGGGATATTTTCTTGCCACTCAACCAGTATTTCAAGTGAATATTAATTGGCTGTGACCTATGCAGCATGCTTTGAAGTTGCAGCTACTTTTAGAGTGCTGGGAACAAATCACAGGCAGGCTGTGATGAACGGCATTGCCTGTTGTAGAATGAACCTTGCTCTCTTGCCAAGGGTTTGCTCAACTCCTGACAGCTCAAACTCCCAATTTGCAATAGAAAAGCTACAAAAAGACCAAGATTTGGGTACACCCACACTTCTCCTCTTTCCCATGGTCAGAAAGGGGCTGGGCACAGAGATCTGGATGCACAGCTGTGCCTGGGATGGAAGAGGGCTGTCTGTGCACTCGAAGAACAGCAATGCATATGAGTCCTCATGTCCCAGAATGACTCTTTTAACCCCCCCTGAAGTCCACACGTAGGCCAGTGGATCCCTCCTGGCTTGATGATCTCAGGATTGAGCAATGATCCTCTGGTTCTGACCACCTTGAGCAGCTACTTGTGAAGGTGCCAACATCATAGTCCACTCCCAAGCATGGAGGAAGGATGCTATGGGCATGGGGAGCCCCTCTGTGTCTGGTATATCTCCTGCATTGTACTCAGAGCTCTCCTCCTCCATTCTGACCCCAGGGTGGGAGGTGGTACCCACACAGGGCCTTCTCCCTTAGGAGAGGAAGGAGGTGCTGGTCACGAGTGAGCTGTTCCTGTGCTAGCCTCCCTGCTGCCTGCAGCTCTGCTTTATGCTTGAAGGGCATTTTACTCTTCTTGAAGCTGTATGGGACCAGGCACTGATGTGGGGTCAGTCTGCTGCAAGTGGAGTTGTGTGTGGGCTGTTTGGTGCCATCTCTGTTCCAGGATGATGGTGGCATCTCAGCAATGTCCCCAGGAAGACACCCTCCATGCTTGCTCCTTTTAGGAGAAATCAGCCTGTGATGCTTTCAAACCCACTTTCCTGGCTATGGGTGAGGCAGAGAGAGGATGATGCTGAAATGAAGACACAGCCCAACCACCTTGGTGGGACCCAGAACTGGCCCTGTT